>BMAW01005388.1:0-17400 GCA_019974015.1 Nephila pilipes
TGCTACGTATTGGCTTCATTGGCGGGTTTGGCTGTCGTTTATAAAGGCAATGCAATACCCTCACATTTAACTGGTATAAAATTAAGAAGCCTGCCGAATTACATTCCCTATGCTGTTTCAAACGCGATGTTACTACAAATCAGTCCAGTCCACACCGATTAATCTCTGCTCACACCCACATCCTTTCCAACAACCCCCACACACTCCCTAGGCACATGGAGGGATGACACATTGCCATTATGCTCAATTTAATAACTATATAAAAAGAATAAACCCTATAAATATTCACAATGAGTATATAAAACTGAAATTAAACAAAATTCTACTTTGTTAATTGCAGTTTGTTAATTAATCAAACTGCTTGTTTAGGCAAAGGAAATGATTTTTCTAGTATGGCTCTAAATATTAAATAATCCCTTGAATATATTAGAAAGGAAAATATAAGAAAGATGAAGACATTATGACTGTACATTTTTATATTCTTTAAAGCAATATATTTTAATATTTAAAATCTTTGCCCTGAGTTTTAATTATTATTTAATTATTTATGTAATTTGTAAATATGGTATAATTATATAAATTTAAATGAATTATATTAAAAAGGCCTATTTATTAGACTCTTCAGTAATATTTGCAATTTTAGTTTTGTAATTTGACTAATTCTAGTTTTACTGACTGATAATCAATTCTTATTCAGGAAAAGACAATCACAAATACATGTAAAGAACGATCATAAACATTTCTAAAAGACAACATTTACAGGACGATCAAGCAAACATTTTAAAGACAATGCTAGGACAATCACAAACATTTAGTGATAACATTACAGTATAGGACGATCGTGCATTTAAAAGACAACATTTGCAGGACAATCACAAACATTTAAAAGAGACAACATTTGTGGACGATCTACAAACATTTAAAAGATTATTATTATATAAAGAACGATCACAAACATTTAAAAGATACATTTATAGGACAACTTCACAAACATTTAAAAGATGTAAGATGGTAGACACTAGTAAACATTTAAAAGACACATTTACAGATGATCAAGCAAATATTTAAAAGACAACATTTATAGGAGAATCACAAACATTTAAAAGATAACATTTACATAGACGCAAACATTTAAAAGACAACATTTGCAGGATAATCATAAACATTTAAAAGATAAATATTTGCATAGGACGATCACAACATTAAAAGACGACAAATATATAACAAACGATCACAAACATTTAAAAGACAACATTTATAGACAATTCAAAAGATTTAAAAGACAACATTTACAGAATGATCAGCAAAGATTTAAAAGACAAATATTTATAGGATCACAAACATTTAAAAGACAAATATTTATAGACAACTGCTGCAACATTTAAAAGACAACATTTATAAGGACGACTTACAAAGATTAAAAGACGACACAAATATATAAACGATCACAAACATTTAAAAGACGACACAATATATAGCAAGAACGATCACAAACATTTAAAAGACAATATTTACAGGACGATCAGCAAAATGACAAAAGACGACACAAATATAAAGAATGAACGATCACAAACATTTAAAAGACACATTTACATGGACGGATCAAGCAAACATTTAAAAGATCGACACAAATATACAAAGAACGATCACAAAATGATTGGGTAGTGATACAAGACAGAACGATCACAAAACATTGAAAGACAACATTTACAGGGATGATCACAAACATTTAAAAGACAACATTTTGTTGGTGGATAATCAAGCAAAACATTTAAGACCATACTATGGTGGACAGACTACAAATGATTTAAAAGACGACATACAACATATAAAGAACAACTACAAATTACTTAAAAGACAACACAACATGTAGGGGATAATCACAAATTTTGTAAAACAGACATGCGCGGTGTGTATTTGTGTGCATGCAATTTCAAACTAGTTGAGTTTATTTCTGAATACAGGATTTAGAATTTTATTAATGACGAAAGCACACAACTAAAAACATTAGTTGAACTTAGTGAAGAATACAAACATATCTTACTAACAAAATTTTAAAATAAACTTATGATAGAATGTTAAATCAATCACAGGGGTGAATGAATTTGTCTGTTTTATAAAGAAAGAAATTTATGTTGCTTATAAATCTTCTAAATATGTGAAAGTGCTCATTAATAAAAATAATCATGCCTACCATGGACATCAAAATCTGGTCGTAGTTAACGTCTAAAGTTAATTTGATCTGAATACTGAAGAAAACACCTTTAAATTTATTTCTAATCAGCAAAAACACAATATCGGCGATATTTTCTTTGCCCGGTTTAGTCCGAGACATCGCGTAGATAGTGGTATTTGATAACCAACTATGACTGTCACAATCTATGATATATTGGAAAATGATTGACGGCTTTTAAATCCTGCCAGGTTTATAATGTATTATATTAAATTACAGCATAGTCAAAAGATTGGTAGGAAGTTCAAATAATTTAAAATACACATTGTTAATACAAAGTTGAACGGTGTTTGTTATAAGTCTTATATTATTTAATAAATCAGGAAGGAATATGATGAATCTATAGCAAATTAAGAATCCAGACAGACTTTAACTAAAACATTTGTAAACGCATGCGTTAACAGTGCGCCACGGATAAAAGATAAGTTGAAACTGAAGTTTTATCTTTCATTCACGGAGTTCATTCTTCGATGGGGCGCAAATATAATGCCCAAAGAAACAATGAATCTTAAGATTGACCCTTTGCATCAAATGGTTGATGTTCTGAATCAAATTAAAACCCAGCAAACTTGTTGTTAGAATTGAACTGTGGGAATATCAAATAATTATTTCAACTCATTAAGAAAGTTTAGAGAAAATCTATTATGAAATAGCAAACGATTTTATCTAAACGAAAATAATTAAAAAGCATTTATGAAAAGAGCACTTTCCAAACATATTTGAGAAAGCCATAGCTGAAGTCGAATAAAAACAAATATAATAAATCTTAAATAGATACACTGGATAAAATCTTTAATCTGACACGTCAGAATAAGTTGAACTTATTTAAAATATTAACTTTTATTTCTTCATATAATCATAAATATAAAATACTAATTACTCTAATTATTCATTATCAAACTTTTATGTAAAATTTACAATAGAGCAATAATAGTTTAACATTGACGCATTTATTAATTATTAATCAATAAATTAGTAGTTATAAAATAGAAGATTTAATAAAATAGAATTAAATATAAGAAGCTAAAATGGAGAGAGGAATCTCTAAGAGGACTCAGGTATTTCTAACGTGTAATTACAATTATATTGTTTTATTGGTATTTCACGTAAGAATTAACGCGTAGGACTTAATAATTATCCTTGTACATTTTATATATTATACTTGGAGATATGTTCTCGATTCATTCTATTGCTAGAGTAATTTGATTTATTTGTAAATGCTAAGGAGCAAATATAGTAATCAAACTCTATGCTAATTTTATGCCAAGAGCAAAATGGTAATTCTAAAATGGCGTCCCTTTAATCGGCCTCGGTTCAACGGTTCCTGCCAGTACACGTGACAGAATATTATAGGTCTGATAATTTTGGTGCTACGTTGTATATATGTTATATTGTTTGTTTTATTAATGTAGCACTGGAAGCAATACGAGGGTATTGTCAATGGACCCCATTATTTTGAATATATGTCGTGACGTGACGACACCAATCACTTCTAAACTCATGCCATGCCACAATGGGAGGGGAGAGAGAGAGAGAGATTTAGAACTTACCAATTTTAAGGTGCTTCATCCTGCTACACGACGGGTCTTTAGTGGCATCAGAATTTGAACCCACAATCACGGGAACGTACAGTGGGAAGGAAACGGATTTTTCTTCGACGAAATTTTTCAGCTCAATGAGTTAATACTACTATCTTCTATGTTCTTGTATAAGAGAATGGGATAAATACTGATGTAAGGAACGATAATCACTCGTAATTGCGGCAAATATACCTGAAATCGAGAGCATGAACATTGAATTTCCATAAAACCTCCTAGTTCAAGGTTTTCATAAGTTCTTACATCGTTTTTACCTAACTTCTTCCAATTTACTAGCAAATCGCGCTTAAGGATACTAATGCATGAAAATCTCTTTGCTACCATAAACAATGCTATACAGATTTTTATATTTTTGTGCTGGGAATAGCCATTTTCTTAAGAATATTAAAATTAAATTGTCACTATTTTCAGCCTGAAATTGCTTTAGTTTCAAGACATCTGAAATGAATATCGCAAATAGTTTCCAACCTACTTTAATACTTATTGTCTGTACTCTACTAATATATGAAAAGAAATATTATCAAAGTTTTAACAATTTACTGGCTACTGTAATATTTTATCATTTGCCTTTATCCATTTGCATAAAATGAACATCATTTTACCATAATGTTTATATGGTTGTGAGTTCATAAACCGGATTGTTGTGTTTGGAATTATTTTATTTTTATAAAGCAACAATGTAATGAACAAACTGTATTGGTTTCACGTTGTTTAGTAGCCCACAAGATTATCTGAATTAAAGAGGAAACTTTGCTCAATCAACACTGCTCATTTCAACTTATCCTGAGTACATCACTCTGAAATAAATTTGAATCATTTCATCCGTTTGAAAAACAAGTAGATAAATGTTTATTACAACAAACATTTTTCAAATGAAGATTGGTTCCATAGTGACTATCCTGAGGATCTTGAAGAATTGATGCTCAAATCTTAATAGAAAATTTAATTTTGTAATTTTAGAATTTTGCTGTTTAACAAAATAATAGTTTGAAAATTTTCAAGAATGATTCAAAAGTATATTCCATTGATTCTACCATAATGAAATTGCATGGAGATAAATACAGATCGATCGGAGACATTTACTAAATAGGTATCATTACTGACTAAATTTGAATTAAAAATGCCCGTTCGTAAACAGTCCTGATCTAAGAGTACATTTATTTTACACTCTTCAACATTTCACTTAATTTTTCATCTGTCATCCACCTAACAAAGGTATAACATGATTCTTACAGCATGTAAAGTTTAATTTATTTTAGCCTCCTTTTATCACAAGTTTCTATTTGACTTCCTGACAAATTGGATTACATGCGAAGGACATTATGAATATAATAAGATTTGAACACTTTAAATTTCCATGTGGAAGAAGCTTCATTCGTTTTCCCATTGTTCATATGAAAACGACAGAAAATTTCCTCTGTGCCTGAATTTATTTTGAAGGACAATGCATTTACATGAGTGTTGACGCGGAGTACTTGGTATTAAAAGTAATATACAGATTCCGTTAAACTACTTACTGAAGCTCGTATAGAACATTTATAAAAATGATATATGAAAGCATAACTGATAAAATTAACTGGTAAATATATTAAAATATCTTTTTATACGTAAAATAATACATACAACAATGTTAATTACATGAGATCAGGCTCTAGAAGTATTATTTTAAAAATTAATGACAGATAACTTTTATGATTTTGAACCTGTTACTTTCTCTTCAACCAAGTAAATATAGAAAGGAAACTAACACTCAAACAACAAAATGTTCTTGATATTTGATAAAAATAATTCAGAAAGTACTTGAAAATTCAGTACCATTTCTGTTACAAAAGAATTTTGTTGTTATTGTATTACTCTTACTATGTTCAACAATGAACTTGAAATCACCTTTTCGATAGAAAATGGCCCAACACCGTAGAATATCTGAGTTCAGTTTGAGGATCAGTATTCTATTTCACTATGTGCACAGACGTGAGGAGCCGAGATTGTGGGTTCTGATCTACTATGAAACCCCTGAGAAGTGACACTTACTTTGTCCCAAAAGGTTTTACTTCCTTGCATGCTGATATGGCTTAAGGTCTTCCCAGTTCAAAATTTATTCCCACTTTGACCCACCACTGATCGAACCTATGTCATTGAACTCTAATGACAAATGGTACATGGTGCACAGAAGGTATGTCCACTCCAGTTTAGAAATTTTGTACACAGAGCCACTGCATGTTATTCTCCTTGTATTTATGGATACACTACAAATAGAAACGCATAGTGAAGTGATGGGAATTCAGAAAGGAGGCAAAATTGTAGCAAAATACTGGGAAGTGAATATGGGGATTGTATAGAGAAATTTCATACAAATTGTATTTGTTTGACACTTTCTAAACGACCCCAGTTTGCTTAATAGATAATACCTACTAAGTAGTCTTCTATGTTTTATTAATCGTCGCATCAGGAGCAATGTGTGCTTTCGGTAGTCTATGGTAGTATAATTTGATGAATTTTTATCAGAATAATTTATCAGCACATATTCCATTTACAGATAAAGACGCATTTGAGAATGATTTCACCCAAAGAATAGAATTTATTGAAAATAAATACTGCAGCAAAGCTATTGAACCTTCTACTCATGAGTGTATTCCATGACGAAGAGGCCGATTATGCAACAAAATAATAATTAAAAATATTGCTTGCGCTTAAAAGATTAAATAGTTGTTCAAAGAACATAAATTTAATTTTAGATATGCCTGAAAATTTATTTCGTATTGGAAGCATTAGCAATGGCTTGGTGTGGAGGGTGTCATCCTCTGAGTCGACTTCGTCACTGCAATGAACATCAGATACCCGTGGTTTGTTTCTGGTAAGCGAGCACTACGCTTAGGCAACCCGTGAACCCCCACGAGAGACTGAAAAGTCACAAAGTCTACCAGAACGCAAGATCGACGCCGCCGAAGCTGAGATACGTTTTTCCGAGAACCGTATGATCATCGTAGGTCTTGAAAGTCTGCGATGAAGTCTACCGCAACGCGAGATCGAAAGCCCTCAGTTTGAAGAGCCTTCCGAACGACGAGCATCGCAGCCAAAAGTTTAATAACAACCTACCATCAACACGAAATCAGCAGTCGAAGTTTGGGAGATTTGCAGCCCGAGAACCACGACCGAAGAAACGTTTACAAGTTCACCGCAGTGAGATCAAAGCCGTCATTCGTTTGATATGGGCTAGACCTGAGGACGTCGATCACCCACGAAACGTTTGGCAGTCTATCCTAACGTGGAATATGGAACAGCCGAAGTTTGAAAGAGACGAAACCTCTGAGAACGACATCGCAGGCCCGAAGTTTGCAAACTTACCACAGGAAATCGAAAGTCGCTGAAGTTTGGGGCGAAGCCCTCCAGAACCACGATCATCGAAGCCCTGAAAAGTCTACAAGTCTACCGCAACGTGATGGAGCTGCCGATGTTTCATGGTGATCGCCGCCCCGAGGAAAGACTATCATCGAAGCCCCGAAAAGCCTGCCCACTGCAACGCTGGAGATGGAAAGCTGCTGATGTTTCAGGATGCACAGCCCTCGAGAACGACTATCATCGGAGCCCGAAACGTTCAAGGCTCACCCCAAAGCGAGATTGAAGCCGTTTGAGATGGCCAGCCCCGGAGAACCACGATCAATGTAGGTCGAAAGTTTCCATGAAGGTCGCCCAGAAACCCGTCCCTTCACACTGTCCCGTACCTATTGATCAAGTTTCTGTAAACTGATTTGCTTCCATGGTAATGGCTGTTCTTCTGCGAACCACCTCTGACACCTAACAGTCGCAAGCGGAGGTCACCAGTGCCCGTCAACGAAGCCTCATTGGGATGGGATATCAATGAAACCCTCGACGGACAATCTTAATTCTTCAACATCGGGCAGCTCTGATTACCTCTGCACCTTCCACACGCCTTATGCACAACACATCGTTCTGTAATCTCACGCCCACAGGCTTTATCGCAGCCTATGCTGAACTGCGCTCGTAGTCAGATACCAGGTTTGGAGCAACGAGGCCTCTCACCTAGCCTGGATCAAAAGAAATATTTATACGTTTTAATCTTAATATATTTAATATTTTGGTGTTTCTTATTTGGACAAATTATTTCGAAATTGGCAATGATTAAATTAAATGCGCTCATTATTCTTTCGAATTTCTGCAAATGCTATTATGAAATATGTTAATTTTTCAAAGACTTATAATAACTGATTATTCATTTTAATATGTTTTGATGGTTTTGAGGACTTCAGAAGTTCAATGTTCATCGAATTATTCTAACTATAATATTGGACAGTGTTTCCTTTTAAATAATTGTGAGAACGAAATGTTCCATAAATGTCATCTCCCAAAATTGGTTTTTATTTATAAACTCTTTATCTGATAAATACAATATGATTACAACAAAAGTGATCACTACATAAGAAACTGTTTCGGTTCTTCCTGCATTACTTCATATAAGTTTTGGAATCAATGATAAAATTGGTTTGTTTTATTTTTAATCATTGATAAAAGAATGTGGTTCTTTGGTCTGAAAGAAATTTAATTTCTAGAAACTATATATGGATGTCCTTGTAAAGCTTTTTACTGGTGATAGTAATCCATTTCGTACAACGTTAAAAATCATAAGTCATTTCAGAGTTCTTTCAAAGTTAATTATCAAAATGCTTACAACAGACTAATTAAAAGTAAAGTAATGAGAAGCAATAAATAAGATTTAAGAACTGCATTTGATAGAAACAGCACGTCATGTTTCTGATATTGTCTTTATCATATTATGGGCATTGCCTTGCTTTTGTGTTAAAAGCATTCCCTTTGTGTTTTCATTATCTGAATCACAGTGTGGTCTGAATTTATTTATGGTCTGAATATTGAAATTATGATACCTTATTTTGCAAATAGCAAACAATACATTTACTGTTCCTACTTAAAACAAAAGTTGATTTGAGCTCTTCTGTTAATATAATTTTGAGTTTGCATTTTAGATTCTTCAAACTGAATGAGATCAACAACTTATAACTCTATATTAATGATCAGTATGTTTTAATCACAAACAGTTATAAGTAGAAGTCGTAAGTTTAATGAAACTTTTGCAGAAAAGTAATTCTTTGAATTGGCATAGTATGTTTGATTTACGTTGGTTTTATCTATGATAGAGTAGTAACTGACTCTATAGAATCATTGAGGACAAATAAAAGAACTTGTATTGTCTCGATTAAATTATGTGATTTTTATTTTAAGTATTAAGTTTGTTTATGACCAAAAGCACTGTTTATGTTAGAAATTGTGAATAACAGGAATTGAATGGAGAAATGCACTAAAGAAAGTTAGAAAATTTAATATATTTGAATATATTTCTGTAATACTTCTAAAATAAAACAGTGAGTGTTCGGTGTACAATATTTATTGCCAATGTTAATTTTGTTTTCTTCAAGAAAGATAGTATTTTTAAACAAGTATGAGCTAACTGTTTGGTTCAAAAGAAAATGACTTTCATCTATTCTTATCATTTCAGCAATTCTAAGGATGGAGGAGTGGACACAACAGGAATTAGTGGGTCTGACTGCTTTCCCACCATTTGCAGATGTGGGCTAAAGAAAATTTCAAAGGCTATTGTTGCCTGCCAGATCCACAAAGCTCATTTGGTAATTATTTATGTGTTCCTTATTTTTAACCCATTTACTACATATTAATAAAATATTTACTCTTTCTTGATACTTATTGTTAAAAGGTGCCGTTGATGAAGGCATGTATTTAACTTTGTGCAAAGTAAATGTATAAAAACATTTGAAGAATACAATTTGAGGAGTCCAATGAACATGTGCATGCAATGTTCCTTGCTCATGGTTAGAATCTGTATATGTATAAGTATTTAATGGAAATTTGTATTTTCTTATAATTTTTCATTGACTTAATATGTCATAAGACGTGCCAGTATCTACATATATTTTAAAGTAAATATAATATCTACATATTTATAACTACATATAATATCTACATTTATTTTATAATATCTACATATTTAAAATAAAGGTTCATCTCAATTGCCTTTAAGTCTGTTAGAGACACTGGCACTGGTATGTTTCATCCATAGACCCAGAAATTCCACTAGATCAAACCTCATGAAATCTGAATGGCTTTATACTTAACTAGAAAATCTTATTGTTTAATTTAAATTGTAATCTCATGTATTTAAATAGCAACTGGTCCTACCTGTTATGTTCATTAGCCTTTATTATTATTTTTAATTCAGATTTTGTTTCAAAGGACTTGATTTGGACGTTTTCGTATTTTGTTTATTTTTCTTTATATTAATATTCGTTATTTTTAAATTTGTTTCACATGCAAATATACATATTATCCTTATATTTGAGTTCAATATTGGTAATTTTTGTTCATTTAACATCTCTAATTTTAAATCATGCCTTGAAATGTATAATAAAGAGTTGTCACTCAGCATTGAACAATGAGCAAATATACATGACCAGTAAATTTTGACTTTCAATATTCAGATTTAAATTTATTCTTTTAAGTTTTGATATACAAAGTTTATTTAATGAATAAGCAGTTAATATATCTTTAATATCGAATAATCGGGAAATCTCCTCCAAGAAATTTCATTAAAAATAAATAAGAAGGACACTGACAATTAAATTAAATGTTCTTCTGGATGGTTTGCTGGAGTGTCAGAGTGGCGGAACAGATTTGAGCTAGAAACCCTCTCCTGGCCTACTTCAATCTTTCTTTTTAATATCGACAATCGAAATCACCAAATTCTTACATTAATAAAAGAATAATTAAATTCTTCAATACTGTGCCTTGTCCAGTGACGAGGTGGCAACCTGAGCTACTCATCTCCCACCCACATAATTCGTCTGTTTTAATATCAGCCAATCAGGGGAAAATTTCACGAACAAGAAGACACCAATAATTAAAAGACTTTAAATGCCTGAAACGCTATGAGACAGTAAACTTATGAAGAATAAAACATCAGAGTCTGACGACAGGCTTATTGAAATATCTAAAAGAATAAATAAATACTCAGATGAATTCTACTAAAAACATTGAGAATACATGTGTATTTACGCTAGACAAACAGATTTTTCCGTCAAAACTGTTAGAGTAAGGAAATGTAGAGGCTGTGAATACATTCTTTATACTTTAAGTTATAAATGATATTATGTGTGACTGAAAGGATTGTTTAAATTAATACTAAATCAGAAGTCATACTTGTTTATATTTTATCTTTATTAGAAGAGCATTTTCAATATCTTTTGTTCACATGCACCTTATCGAATTCACAATGAAACTACTGATGCAGGACAAAATGATTATGTTTGAACTCAGTAAGGCTTTAAACTTGATACTTTCCGAATTACAATCTGATGTTATTAATGAATTGGTAAAATATTTTGATGCATGCATTTTGAAGGACATTGAAGAACTGATTGTAAACAGGACATCAACTACTCAGTAATCTATTTCTTTACTTCCAGTGCAGCAAAGGATAGCCTGTAATGGTTGGCGTCACGAACTCGGCTTATGCTGCTTCGGTCCCATGCTGTTTCAAGATTTGCTGTTCAGCGGGATCTGGATGCGACAACGTGATCGAGATCCTGCACTCCGCCTATTAGCGTGGCGGGGAAGATTGAGAGGACAGCAGCCAGGCCGGGTAATTTTTCAATATTATTCAAAGTAATGAGGTCCACCATAGCCCACTCATTGTTTCTAAGGGATAATAAACAATCAATCAAAAATCTCATCCGGAAATTAATTATTATCGTACCGATGCCTTGCATACACTTATCTATCTATTAAATGTACACGATAAAGAGTTTTTAAAAAGAACAATCTTTAGAGCTTTTAAGCCAATTTTAATATCAATTTCTTCTCTGCAATTCTTTCCTAATGACGATTCAAGAGAGGAGAATCACACATTGTTATAAATAACATTAATATATACAATGACGCGACAATATAATCCACGTTTATTTCTTGTTCCTTACGTTAATTTATAGCCGCAGAATTTGCCATACATTTTAATCACATAGTTTCATTGATTTTAAATGAGCCACTCCGTTACCGTAGAATGATTTTAACTATAAATCTTCCAAAAGCGAATCTTAAAGTATAGTACCAAATAGAATTGTTCTTCGTAGAGGTTTCTCCACAGGGGGACTACTGAATAAAAATTCAGTAATTTATTGATATGATTTACCCAGAATGTTCTATATTAATTAAGAAAAATATTTAAATTGATTATAAACAAATCTGCAAATTAATTTTTGAATCCAGTTAAATTATGTTGTTAATACACTATTTCTTTATTGTCTGCACATTATTTAAAAGGATGCCTGAACTGAACAACCGAACTGATAATGAATTGTAAAATGAAGTAATGCATATATCTAATAACAAATACGAAACTATAATAAAAACTTGTTCGAGCATCTGTTGTGTCGTGAAAACAAAAGAAGATGAAACTCTTTGAAATTTGTAATGTATGTGTGTCTCTTTTTGTAAAGATATTGCATATTTGAACAATTACAGAAGAATTTGTTTAACAATAGTGTATTGCTATACAACTTTCAGTATATTATTATTTTATTTAAATTTAGTTTCCTAAAGATTAAGGCAAGGAAAACACTTTGTGTCTCTAAAGCTTAAAACGTATTGCAGATATTTACTATCTTCTTTGTATTCAACTTGCAGATATTTCTAATGAGAGTTTTACTAATTAATTTTGAGATAATTTGAAAGAATCCATAACTCTTCGATAAGAATTTTGATTCATTCACTTCCTCTGCAATTGTAGAACTATAAACCATATTGATAGTAATTACACCTTTCAATAACAACACATGATTCTGCCTTAATGGAGAATAATAATCCTGATGAATCATAACGATTAATCATGCGAAAAGGCCATTATTTATTTTATTATTATTATTATTATTATTATTATTTAAACTTTTTCGCTCATGTGCTAGTTGAAAACCACAAAAAATGTTCTTCATTTAGTTTAGTTTTCTATCAATTTCTCAACCCATTTTCTTCCTTTTAATTCGTAACAAAAAGGTCAGGAAATGGAAGGCCAGAAAAGAAATTAACTACACCAAGCGTCATCTTGCGTTGCCTAGGTAACCAAACGGTTGTGTCTAGAGAGCGAAAATACAAAAATTAAAATATTTCAGAAACTATGTCTCACGTTGAAAAGGAATTTACTTGATCATTTGCAGGAATTTTTTGCTACGAAATTGATGTATAAAATACAAAAGTGTGGAGCGAGTTTTAGTATCTTAAAAAAAAGAAGCGGATGAATTCATATTTAAGAAAACTACAAATTATCTGCCGACAAAATAAAATCTTTCCTAGTTTAAAATCGTTTGGCGAAAGAAAATGTAGAGGTTGCGAATTCTGCGTCATAAGTGAGATGTAATATGCTTAAATGAATTTAATTCGTAGCTGACGTCTATAGGAGTGAAATCTTTATAAAAAAAAAGAATGTTATTTTAAAAATGTTTGTTCTTCGATGTAATATTTGTCGAATGCAAATGGCGAAAATAAAGCCACAGGGGAAAAATGCACACGCTACATCAAGAATCTTACGAGCTCCAATGCTATTCTTTTGTCGTTTTTGAGTCCTTTCAAGGTATAGCAATCTATTTATGAGATGAAAGTGGGCGTAATTTTGTACAAGACGAAGGCTTCCAACATTCATTTGGCGATGTACGCCGATGACACTGCCATTATGTCCCAAGACATCTGCAATCGGAAAATTATTGAAAGATTGCAGAGGTACATATCTCGTTAACAGCTCTGGCTCATTAACTGGAAAATTAAAGTTAATGCTTCCAAAAGTGCTTGCCTCCTCTTCACGAAACAACGGTGCATTGGCAATTTGCCAGCAGTCACCATTTTCGATCAACCTGTCCGGGTTACTGAATACAAGTACCTAGGGTTGGTTTTAGACGCAAAATTAACATTTTCCCACCATATCCGAAAAACCTATGAAAAGGCTATCGGAATGAGGAGATTGCTCACACGCTTGATTTCTCGAAAGAGCAAGCTGGCGATCAGGCACAGAATTTGCTCTACAAGTCGATCTTAAGACCGATCATGTTGTATGCGTCGCCTATTTGGGCGTCTGCGGCGACCACCCATCTGAAACGACTGCACGTCTTTCAAAACATCCACCTTAGGAAAATGTTAAATGCTACCTGGTTTGTTCGGAACGAAGTCCTGCATAACGACCTTAAAATTGAACCAATTCTAGAGTTCATCAAAAAACAATCTTTTAATTTCTTCAATAGGATCCCTCAAATACCTAATGAATCCATTCAACAGCTCCCTGCGTATGATGCAAGCATTGCATCTTCGCAGAAAAGACCCAGAGCGGCGCTCGGACACTCCTATGTTCACTTTCCAGTCCTAAAAAGACTGCGAGCGCATTGAAGCAATTCATTAGTAAAATCCTGCTTAATTTTCAAAATTCAGGACTTCACATCGATAAGTGGCAATGTCCCATGGTCAAAATGGACCTCGCGTAATACTGTCGATCACTTTCAAAATTTTTAATTTTTCGAAAACTTGAAAATTAAACACTTTTCCAATTGTAAACAACTAAAATCATCATCTTTCTAAGGTAATAACAGTTTTCTCCACCAGGCGTCGCTATTTGCGCATAGTTCCAAATTGCTTACTTTTCGACTCATTCTCCTCGCGTTTAAAATCCCCCTTAATTTTAAATAGCTAAATTTTCCTTTAAATCGGTTTCGGAACGGCATTTCTTTTTAATTCATTTTAATTCAATAGTTTAATTTTTCTTTTTATAACCTCTCAAAATCCCGCGGACAACAGCTTTCTCGAAGTCGCTCTCGTCTTCGAACTGATGTCCCACCCCTTAATCTACTCTCCGCCCATTGCTATATATGCTTCTTAGCTTATGGCTACAGCATCCAAAAGCAATGCGCGCTTTCGTAACTTTACTTTCCAACTTTGTTTCGGCAGTTCCTCACTCTGCCGAACGCCCAGGCGTTTGTTGCCTTGATCCTAATTATGATAGCTTTTTACAATTCTGATAAACTTTAACTAATTATGCTCTTTAATTATAAATTATGATGAGAGGGTAAGTTTTTAATTTTTAAAATAGGTACCTCGTAATTTTAGCCGTTACCGTTACCTGTACAAGACGAACAGAACATGCAAAAGACCCTTCGAATATAGCACTTGAAATCCCTTATACATATATATCAATCCGATGTTTTCACTAAAATATTTAGTTTGAATTTTGATAAACTCGTTGATAATTAAATTGTCAAAGGGATTAAATAATCAATGAGTCACAGAAAATTATTTTTAAATACCGTGAGACGGAATACTATCTTGATAAATATAATTTTAAAGAGTGTCCAGTGACGAGGTCTCCATCTGCACTTCCATCCGACTTTACAATGTTACACCACGCGCATATGGACAGAACAGATTGATCCATTTACAAATTGTGTCCTTTGATTTGAATTTTTTTGAGAAATTCCAAATATAAATGTGAAATTTGACAAAAGAAAAATTGATTTCTTCGAAAGAATCATTTGTGAGCATAGTTATAAAACATTTCAACCATTGTAACAGTTGAAAATTGAAATTAAAAAATTGTTTTTGTTCCAAAACCTGAGTGTCATTCAATTACAAAATGAAAATGAAAAATCCAATAACTAATCAGTTTGATTTTTTAAGTATCTTTTCAGGAAATAAAGGATTTCTGCTCACATTGTAACTATGTCTGGGTCTAAACTTTAAAATCTTAACAATTAATAAAAATAAACTGAAATGAAAAGAAAATATAATGAAGAGTTCATTTGTCCTTGAACTTTCTTACTTACTTACCTACCTACCTGCTAACCTATCTCAAGTGAGAGTTTTTTTATATTGTTTTTAAATTCGATCCGAGCCTTTTTTACATACAAAGATCGAACATCACTCCAAAGGGGATATAAAAAAAAGAGTCGTAAGGAGTCCTCGTTTCCGAATGCCACATCACTCCGACAGGGGCATAAGAAAAGAGTCGACTTAGGCTCGAACTGACGAATCGTTTCAGAGAGCCCCGCCCCGCCATTAGGGGCATAGCCTCGAGGTTTTGGGGAAATAAAAAAAAAACTATCAAGCCGTCGGAATCCACGATTTGCTCATTTCTATTTCCACACTGACACAACGGATCGGGTCTAACACAGCCTCTGTGAATCCTACACACATTTTACTCTATAGAAGGGCATTATTAGAGATAGTTACTGAATATCGTAACAAAATAACATGAATGTAGGATATTCATTATATGATACATCTGAAAAATATAGCAATAAATTATTTAACACAGATTTTCCTATATTAAAAAAAGAAAGAAAAAGAACGAACAGGTTTGAATATAAATTGTAAATACGCAAATTAAATTTTTAATTCTAGTTAGAATTATTCTCTTATATATTTATATATAAAATCTTCCTCCTTTCGTTCGCACACTATCTAGAGATACTTGTTTGCATTCCTAGTTTCATTAAATCAAGATTAAGAAAAGTTAACAAATTCATTTATAGAATTCATTTTCTCTCGGGTAAAAATCTCATTTTATATAATCGATATGTGTGTAATATTAATATGTAATCTTAGATAGATGCTACGAAAAAAATGTTTGTAGATAGAGACAGAAATTTATATTTTAGGAATGTAATTGTGCAGACCATATAATCTGCACACATATTACTTACACACCCAAAGCAACGAATGAAGCGCTAAGTGTTTTTATTAGACTTTTAGATAATAACAAAACAATTATTCCTTCGCCAGTCAATTTTTCTGGAATATAAATGTTAGAGATTTACAACCGACATACATATAGTTGGAGTGAAACTAAAAATAAAAAAGCTACATTGATACAAATAAAAATTATATTTGCTTATACTCAATAAAACAGCTTAAAAAATTCAGTTCTATGTCATTTCCTATTATGTTAAAAGAATGAATAGCTGTATTTAAACTTTTATTACTACTGCAAAACGAGGCTTGTATCAGGAAAGAAACTGCTTTACAGGAGAAAAAGAATTACGAAATGGTTAAAAAACAAAACATATGTAGGTTTCATAGCATTTGAACTTTCCCAATTGTGAAAAAAAATTTGAATAATGAAACACACAAAATAGTAACAGCAAGTATTCGTTTTCTTTAAATATGTTGAAACTGAAGGAGATAGTTTCCAACTCTCAAAGGAGTAAAATAAATAAATTTTTATATCTAACTAACATTTAAGCACATTTAAAACAGTTAAATTAAATGCATAATTAATTATTCTTTTCCTTCAGAGTAAACCATCCCATCTCAGTGGCGTTCTTTTAAATTCAAAACGGAATTATATTTATCAAATGTCTTTAAACTTCTGTTGCAAATAGCTCAGAGTGGGTGGTTTCTGTGTGAAACTAAAACTTTATTATATAATGTTAAAAGGCAAATAAGAAAAGCAAAACAACAAAATCGTTTGCTAATGCATTCATTACGTAAATCAAC
>BMAW01005389.1:0-32207 GCA_019974015.1 Nephila pilipes
AAAAAAATATATTCAAAAAATTGGTTTATTTCATGTGACTTCACCTTATTAAATTTAAAGATGAATTAACACTTTTAAGTAATGAAATATTTTTTTTAAACATAAATTACAAAATATAAGTAATATTATGCATATTTATGTTAGAACGTGTTCGACTTTTTTTTTCATGTATTTCATAAGTCATGAAATATATCTTTAGAAATATTTCGAATAATATTGTTAGATAAGAAATTATTCGAATTACAAAAAGAAAATTTTATTAAATATCAGAATCTCTTCTTGAAAAGCTATTTCGTCAGAAACCAGGGTCTAGAAAATTTTGAAATTCATCGAAGAACTTCAAAAATAATGAGTAAGAAAATTGAGAACTGAAGTCGGAAAATACTTTCATATTACACTTCCTACTAATTGGGATAAAAAATAAGGCTTATATATATTTATATTTCATATTTTCTTAAAAAATAGAGTGAAAATTACCGTCTTGTGGCAATATTTCATTCCTAAAATATACTCAACCACTTTTAGAAGTTAACGATTTAACTTGTCTCAATTTATGTGCTCTAATAAATAAAGGAGCAACGCCACTCCAAAGTTTAACGGATCCAGAATTTTCTCCACCCCTGGACAGTAACTGTGGCTGAGAGGCTCAAAAAGTAAAGACTTTTAGCAGCAAAGAAAACGTTAAAATAGTAATTTCTGGCCTTGACAGAAAAGCTGCGCGACTTTTTCTCACTTTTTAATGTCGTAATAAAATTTCCTATTCATGGAGTTTTCTTCTTATGTTTCGTAGGAAATAGCAGAAAAAAAATATTATATTGCCAACTTATGTTTTATATCTCACTAATACCCTAAAATGTGGCTGTAAAAATTCTATTTTGGCTTTTTTTTTTCCGGTGAGGTCACAAGATTAACGACCTATAATGAATATTAAAGCAGGTATCTTGGCATAAATTAAAAGTTTTCCTTTTAATTTATAACAAGATGCCACTTTCGCCAACATTTTTATAATTGCAAACTCATATTAGTCTCTAAAAATAAGATTTATATTCATCAGAAATTTAAAAAAAAGTTTCATATAAATCCAGATAAAGGCACTCGAGTGATTTTTAATTTGCGTATAATTATTCGGTTTTTTTTAATTGTTAGATTAAATTTTATGTCGAAATTTCATATTCAATTTACTCTTTGAAAGTTTCCATACAGTAAATTGGAACAGTGTTTTGAAATTCAGTTTAATGTGCTAATAATGTATAAAAAGTGTTTTAACTGATTTAAATGATATTAATTTTGATTTTATGAAAAACAGTTTTTATCATTTCGAATTTATTAATTTAATTGAGTAATTTGTGAAATTCAAATTATTTTAAGACATACATAATTTTTCAACAGAAATATTTTTAGTACATACATTATAATTATGACATTTTTCTTATTTTTAGAGCAATTTAAAAGTAACAGTTCATCATCATGTCTTAAAATGAATATAAAAGGGCCTATATTCATTTTAACGCGTGAATTAATAATACTACAAATAATTATTGTAGATTTAACAATATTTTGATTTCATTAGTACTTTATAAGAGTACTTTCGAAATCAAACGTCTAATAATTGAATATGTTAAGATACAAATATAGTTAATGTTAAGATTTTCTTAAGAGTTTGTTAAACCATAATACTGGAAATTCATTAAAATTTTGCACTATTTTGTAAAACTGAAAGCACCAGAACTTAACTTCGACTAGCCTTCTGAAAGTTGTTGTTGCAATTCAGGAGCAGTAAAAAAATAATATAACTAGTTTTATTTATTTTGGCTCTACTACAATACATAAAAATGTTCACTGAACTTATGGCACATCTAAGTGAAAAAACTTCAAATAGAAAAACAAAAATCTCAATGAAAAATAAGAAATATAGACTTTTATGAATTTAAAATAAATAAAAAAAATTAAGACTGTCTCCAATTTCTGATAAAAAATTAAATTGGATTTTTTGCCACAATAATTTTGAAAGAAAACTTTGAAATAAAGTTGATGGTCAAGTAATATTTTAAAAAAAAATGAAATTCCCAAAGTTAACTTCGTATGTCATTTTCAGGGGGAAATTATCACATAAATGAATTTTGAATAAAGTTAATCTAGCATTTCTAATTAAATTAACTGAAATTACCGAATTACTAATTAATATTTAAAAGAAAGTGTCGTCGAAGTTGAAGTTCACTTTATGAAGTGAAAATTTCTAAGTAAACATTATTTTGTGAAAGGTCAGCGTAAAAGTAAAATGTTTTCACAACTGAAAACGCAGAATAAAAATATAATAGCTAGCTATTATTTTAAAAGTTTTCCCCCAAATTAAAAATCCAAAAAGTCAAAAATGGAACATGAGAGTCATATCACTTTTAATAGGTAATTTTATGCTGGAAAAATGTTCTCTAGATATTTAAAATAATTTGAAACTTTCAATAATATAAAACATAATATGAGATTAATAATTAAGAGTAAAATAAATAATTAGCAAATCCTCGCAAAAGGAAGCAAAAATATTAGTCAAATATAAACATTTGTTTTATATTTTGTTTCTATTACACCTTTTTATATTAACATGTGCAATAAATTGATTTAAATATTTCATGTTGTTCTTAATCTGACTTACAACAGAATTAGTGTAAAATTGTGTCATGGTATGATGCTAGCAGCTAAACTTCAAATAATTTAATTCACTAAATTAAATAGAAGAGTCAACTTATAAAATATAAAAAAAATGTTTGAAAACAAATAGAAAAGAAATTAAAAATCTTTTCACATCACAAACCAATGAATGAGTTACGTTTCTCAACTGCAATATTCTTTTTAAGAACATAAATGAAATGGAACCAGATGGCTCGTTTTGTGAAAATTGCATTTCAGATACAATTTTCTTTTCTCTAAAATGAAATAAAGCTGTGACATTTGATGCTGTTATGTGAAATATACGTGACCGGCATAATATTTATAACTTTATCCCTGTAGATACACTGCTATTTGGTTTACGCTTGTGATCTTTTTCGACTTTTCAGAGTGGAGCAAAATCACTTTGCAGTAATTGCTATTTTTGAAATGAAGACGTAAAGCTGAATTTATTTCTGCAGTTAAATGTGCTGATAAAAATCTTCAAACGTGTAGAATAATTATTAGCTTGCTATCTCTTTATAGAGTATGCTCGTATATTTATAAAACCCAATCTTTAAAATCCCATATAGGAAATTTTTATATTTCATACATTTTATTCATTTAATTATGTTATGTATCATGGATTATTTTTAACATTCCTTTCTGTTTCGACAAGTAAAATCAAGAATATAAATTCTTAAATTTGTATCACGTGACTAAATTTTAATTCATCATGAAACATTCGCCATGAGTAATTTTACAAAATCTAGCTAATAAGAAAAATGTGAAGATTACATCATTCCATTTAAAACTAAAAATATATTTAGCTATTTCTAAATGCATCTTAAAATTACTAAATTTTTACATACGTTTATATTAATACTATTCTGTATAATGTTTTGGGTAAATAGTCTTAGGATCGAGACAAAACAAAAGGTATGTAAATGTATCTGAAAAATTATAATGCAAGTTGATAATATTTAGTGACACTATACATATTGAGCAAATCCATGGGAGATACGCCAGAAAAATTTTGTATTTTTATACAGTTGACTAACTGTATTATTTTTGTATTTTTATATAGTTGAATAAACTTTATTTATTCTTCTAATTTTTTTTACTTCACTTTAAAATAAAAATCTAAAACAAAATTAATTGAGCAAAACAGCACTTTTTGTTACATTTTTAGGGCATTTATGTCTTTAATTAGCCCAGATAGCTTTTCCGTTATGTAAACCAAAATTTAAAAAAAAATGCTGTAATTTTTCTCCAAAATTTATTCTTGTTAAGCCTACGACATGAATTAAGAAAATCGGCTCATTAAATAAATATCCTCTTAGAAAAAAAAATTATTTTCTTAAAATTGCTGTTGGAAGAGTTTTTTCTAATTTTTCGATCATTTTAGTTATTCTTTTTTCCCCTTAAACTAAAAAAAAATATTCTGTATAAAATCATGTCGATTATGTAAAAATACATCAAGCACATCTGGCTTCCAACTTAAAAATCTGTTAAAATTAATGTTAAATTGCTTAAGTGCATTTTTTTTCTATAGTAATTTTCTTTCTTTCATCAAGCACATTGAATATCTTATTTTAAATGTAAAGAGTACTCTAATTACATGGTTTTTTCTTACTACGAAAGAAGCTAATATTACAATAAATGTCCTGAAAGGGGTTTATAAAAAAAAGTACCATATATAGTCTAATTAAAAAAACACTTATTTTCATTTATTTTTGGAAATTTAATAGTATGATTGACTGAGCAAAATGTTTCCCTTAATTTCTTGCATTCTCCAAATAAAGTTAGAAATTCAGCAGTTTTTATTTTAAGGGAAAGGAATATAACAATTAAAATTAGATCAAATTTACAGTATGCCTAACTACATACAGATATCATAAACTGATCTATAATTATATTATATCGTAAGTTATTTTCCTAGTTTGCGCTCAACAAACTAGGAAAAACCTATATATGGAATGTATATACACATAGTACTTTGAAACTCATGAGCAATAATTAAAGGGGTGATAGAAAACATCAAAACAAGCGATATTCACCATACAACGCTAGATGGAGAGGAAGCAGTGAACCACTGGACGACGATGTAATGGGAAGCATAAAGTGCGAGTTTTCTTACAAATCTTTATTTCAATCGAGAATTTTAAACGGCTTGGAGAAGTGCAGTAATTTGGAAAAGGATGACATTCATTTTATGTATGGTATTGCAAATAGGAATGCTCTGGGAAACGAAAGAATGTACAGGCGACGTTTCAAGAGCATTTACATCGCTTGCTGAAATTGCTCTTTTAAATGTTTGCAATTACCCCATAAATTTTTACCCATGAGTTTCGAAACCTCTGTATTTAAGCCTCTGGGTTTTCTGGATTCAATAACAAAGCAGATTTTTAGAAGATGACATTTAAATAAACCATATACTATTGTACAGTATTTACTAAGTTAAAATAGAAGTATTGGTTATGCATATTAAAGACCTATCAGAACACACGTCTTCCTCTGTCGGTCGCACTCTTCCATCTGCCGTTACTCATTTGAACCCCTTGGAAAGAAGTCACAAAGTAGATCTCCAGCTCGTGGCGCCATCTAGTGCTGGAAGGCGTCTCAAAATGTAAAAATCCTACACACACACACACACACACACACACACATATATATATATATATATATATAGTGCCTTTGTGTCCCAGTGCATCATATGAATCTGAAATTGTTTGGATAGTTCCTACTTTTAATTCGCAGTGCCATTTAGAACTGTTAATAATCAAAAGAAACCTCAGTGTGTTTTCAGATAATATTAAATATTGATACTTTTTTATAAAATTCAGTGTATATATATATATATATATATATAGTATAGAATAATTTTCATTAGCACGTATTTTTGTTGTTCAACATGAGAAAAATGTATTTGGGAACATGACAAATTTATTCATCTAATAAAATTATAATTTACCTTAAAAAAACTAATAGTAAAAATAATGTAAAAAGATAGAAATTTATTTTAGCATATTACATATTACATGATGTTCATAACTATCGTCTTCACACGGTTATGTATTTAAAAAATTAAGAGGAAAGAAGAGGCCTTGCGTACACTTGGCTCAACTCTATTGGTAAACACTTATGTCTAAATTCATCTATCTTAAGCAATCTTTGAAAGCATTACTTCGCAATTAAAATTTTTATCAAGTACTTGATAATAGGTTATTTTATATCAGAACAGGAATTTTGAATTTTATTAACTGAGTTTTTGCAAAAACATGCATTGTAGTTAAAAGTAACTATGGAGTTAAGTTAAAAGTTGCATTTTTTTCTAAATGCTATTTTACGTGTAGTATCTTTAAGGCTTCAAATGTTAAATACTAATATTTGACATCATAGTATTTTACGAAAAGCACATATTTCTTAATTACTATTAAATATGTGCTGATATATAATGGATATAATTTGGGTAAATATTTACCCATTCCAAAATCAAATAACAAAAAGACATTACGAAGTTATTTAATATAAGTTATACATTTGTTACAATTTACACCACGTTAATGTCTTGAGGAATGATTCAATTTCATTCAAATAACGAGTATTTTATACAGTGCACCCACATCTCATTTCTTCTCTAAATACATTTCACTCAAAAAGCAACCCAAAGAGCAATTAAACACTTTGGAACCATCAAATTAATTTAAAGCAACAAATCTCACAAAAGCCATAAAAGCATTGGAAAATCCTATCGACACATTTGGAGTTATCAGCCAAGCATATCATCCACTAGAAGAATCTTCCAAGCGACTGGCCTTTCTGCAGTTTTCTGAGCTCTTCGCCTTCATTAGTATTCGCAGCTCGTTAACAGGCTTTTAAGCTTTAGGATTCGAAGAGTTGGGTTCCAATGGTTCAAGCAATTAATGCCTTTTGCATCTTAACTCGGTAATCTTTAATGGACTTTCTCTATCTTCAATCAGATGATAAGTCCAAGCATGGGTATTCGCCCATTTATCAAATGTCCGGCCTCCAGGATTTAGTTTTCTTAAAACCTTGCTTTAGATATCGTTATCGGAGGTGCCATTGATGAACTTAATGAGAAAGGGCCTTTTAATTTATGTGTATGTGCTCATATCGAGACGTTTAATGTATCTCACGTCTTTTATTTGGTTACATCGTTGTATTGAAAGTCTTTAGTCAAAAAGATAAGATGGAAGTATAAATTGCTGTACTAAAGCCAATGAATGAGAAACGCATGGCAGTACACCTCTTCACGAAAGTCACTGCTGAATGGTGATAGAGGAAACTTTTTATAAACAAATTAAAATTTTAAAATATAAGTTTTAATAATAGTTGTTTGTATAACTATGCACTAATCCGTACAATAAGGATGATATATTTTTTTTTTCATTTAATGAAATGAAACATAAATAATATTTAAATTCTTAATGATTACTTGTTAGAAACAATTATAACTACACGTGCTAAAAGTGGCTGAAAAAAGAAATATGAACATTCTGCGTAGTATTAATAAATTATAGTTTATTTATGGGTTTCTATTCAAATAAATGGAAATTTAAAATATTAAAAAAATAATTTTGCTATGCAGTATTTGCCTTCAGGGGTTTTATTTGTTCAATGTGTAAGGCGTAAGAATTAAAATAAAGTTATGTTTCCTTCAGAAATACTTGATTTTTGATGTAAGACTTATATCATATGGATAAAATTAATTTCAGACTAGTGTTTTACCACTAGATTTAAAAGATAATTAATTATAAAATCTTGCCTTGTGACCATCATTTGCGTTTCCTAGGTAATAGATTAATGATATCTCTACAAAATTAGATAAGGAATTTGAAACATATGCATATAAAAATAACTGTTGAATGCAATTTAATAACAAGTGAACAAGAATCACTTAATAAAAAGTGAATAAAAAAACCTAATTAAAGCTATTATTCATTCATATTAGCAATGAAAATAAGAGATTAAGAGCTTAAAAAGTCAATTAAAATTTCGCAAAAAGTGTTTAATTACAAAAAAAAAGATAAGTAAATCCTTAAGATTCAATAACTTACTTATATTCTATTAAATATGATTATATTATTCGTGTTATGAGAGGAACAGGACTAATCTTCAACTAAAACCAATTTTACTCAATTACTGTAAAAATAACATATGTAAATATATAAGATAATTAAATAACTGATACCCTGTAGCATTAATCTGATTACAAAAATGATAAAAAAAAAGTATTACTTAGTAACATTTGATTCAATATTTCGTGATGAAAATTAGAAATAAATATTTGCTAAGAAAACGTTGTGCATAAAAACCTAAAAATTCACATTTTAATCTCTACTTAAAGAGATATCTTCGTTAAACAAAATTATCTAATTAATATCCATAAGTATTGCATTTATGTTATTAAAATTTATTTATATTAAATTATTATTATTAAAAAAATCCTTAGAAATATAATTTTGAAAATTTATGTTTAGTTCATTTTCTAATTTTTTAACTATGTTATATTAGTCTCATTTCTTTTGCAAATGATTTGTAGCCTATTGTGTGTCGAAATTAATTAAGAACGATAACGCGTAAGACGATTAGTGTTATTTATAGATATTGATACAGGTATACGACGTATAGAATTACTGCATGTATCCAACGAATTTTTTCTCAATCTGCATTTTATTCAAAGTATTAATTTGCTTAAATAAAAGCACTTTAATAAAATATTGCATGTCAAAAGAAATGTTAAAGAACTATTTTAAAGAAATTCATGTGCTCTATCTACTTAAGAAGATTCAGAAAAAATATATTTAAAATGCATCTACTCGTATCAGAAATGCTTTTCATCATTTTTAAATATAAGGAATATTCTTGTTTCACTCATTTCATTTTATCTGTATTTGAATTTAATCAGAAATTAGATTGAAGAATATTTACTATTGATAGTTTTTTTTTATCTGCTTCTTGATTCTGTATTAATATTGAAAATATAAAATGAAGAAAAACACCTTTTTTTACATCCTTACTCATAATACAATGAAGTACAATTTTTACAGATATATTTTTAGTTTGTCATATGAATTATGCATTATCTAATGTATCTTTGAAAGAATATTATATTTATCTACAATCTTCACAGAATACAGCTCCGTAAAAAATATATCTGACAGCATGTATTTCAAAAGTGTTATATTTTAACATGAGAAGATTAGAATAAAATAGGATGTACACTAGACTTACACTCACTTCTTAAAAAATGAATTCTAGAATGAACAATCAAGTTTAAGCAATAAGCTATCTCCTTCAATGAATATCAGTCGTTTGTTATAAAGTGCTTAAGAAATGAAATATGGGGATGAGAGTATTTATTACTTAAATTTTCAGTTATATTTATGACTTCATTAGAAACATTTTATTAAATACTGAAGTTAACTATAACTTTTAATATTGAAAATATTTAAAATAAAACTAAAAGGCCTTTTCCCTTAAAATAAATCAAATCTCCTGCTTAATAAATACGCAACAATGTTTTTATTCTCATAACACACTTTCTTATCAAAATATGATATCAGGTCCAAATGAAACGAAATGTACAAACCAAGTCGTACTACTTAGTATTTTTCTGAGTATTATGTCTATCCATATTGCATTTAATTAAATATATATGCAAATATGCATAAAGCTTTAATGAACGAAATTTATTAAGCAGAGTTGAAATCATAAGGATAAAAATTATACATATTATTTGTTGTTTTAATAAATTTTAAAATATATGCATACAAATATCATTTTTAATACCATTCATCACTACCTTACTGGATGTATTTAAGATGAAAACGAGATTTTGGAGAATAATGGTACTTTTCTCTAACCAGTTTGCTAAGCATTATGCCTTATTTGCATTTGAAATAAGCTGAATTTCATTAACAGAAGAGTTATTTAATTTTTAAGCTTTGTTTGAAGATTTACTATTTTACCTCTTAATATTTACCTATTTATTTCTCTCTTTGTATCGGGTGGTTATAATTAAAGTTACACTATTCAGAGACCTTTAGAATCCATTCTGTTTATCGAATTTTGATGAAACTTGGAATATATGCTATATGAATACACCCAAATCTCTAATCTCTTCAAATTTCATGATCATCTTTCTCGAACCAATCCTCGATATGAGGCCTCTTCGCTCAACGCTTATATGACGACATTCATGCAGAGAATCTAAGTGTTTGCTGCCGTTCTGATAAAATAGTTTTAAAAGTAAAGTTCGATTTTTTTTTGTATGGGCATGATTAACGATGACAAACGCACGCAGAATGATTCTCAGGCTAGGACTGCAATTTTAAATAGTGGTTTTACGAATTTGCATAAGGAATATTCGATAAAAGCCACCTGGTGGTCAAAATTTGTACTAATTGTTTTTATTGCAGAAATCTTTTCTCCATGGTTCATGTAGTATATATTCCAGGTTTCATTAAAATCCGATAAGCGTAATAGGTTACACAGGCCTCTGAATAGTGTAACTTTAATTATGAGCAGTTGGTATATATATATATATATATATATATATATATATAGGTTACTGATGTTAAAAACAATTGCATATAAAACACATTACTTTCATTTTTATACTTTTTATGCATTTAGATAAGTGATTGAATACAGTTTCATGCATTTAAATATTTGGTACCATAATCAAAAACTAGATCCTTAGTCTCAGAAATTAATAAACTTATATAAAGATATACTTCCATATAATTTAAAGACTTTTAAGCTTCTGTGAATTAATATCATTAATATTTGTATCATTATATTAACACATTTCTCGTAATATATAATTATTAAAGTTTATTTGTCATAAAGCGTTTAAGATTACAATATGCCTTCGAAATTGTGTCATTTTAATATGATTTTGTTCTTCGAAATTTTTAGATTAAAATCAATTTTTGTATCCATTTAAAATTAATTGAATTAAATTATTAGAAAATAAATTTCAAATATCCATAAAATAAAAATGTGTAACTTGATTTGGTTCTTATTAACGTCGAACTAGAAACAACACGAGGGCTATTGGCAAAGGATCACGCACTTTTTTACCACGGTCAAGTGAAGAGGACAACACCTGAGCCGCCTCCCCCTCTCTTAACTTCCACACCACACCACGGGAGGACTTTGGGCCCCAACAGATTTAAGGTATAACAGCCATGGCTACACTGCGGTATCTAGCGACATTAAGGCCCGAATCCCCGTCTCGATAAAAAGTACTCGCCGTTGACTATAACCACTATGTTACCACGGCCACTAAAAAAATATATATAGTACGATTCATAATATTTATGGATGCATATTTAAAGTTCATTATGTAACTTTAGTATCGTAATTATCATAATAAATTTAAGTAAACTCAATTGATCGGTATTGCTCTATCAGAAGATTTGAAACATTTATTACATATATCTCAAGAGGGTCTTGAAAAAGTTGGAAAGTAAACAAAATAATAAATAAAAAAATATCCATGTGAAATTATGTCACATCTGTAAAATTCTGTCTTATTTAATACATTTGAAGAATGTACTTAATACATACATTAGTTACTTAATCTATTTAATGTTGCACTAGCTTAATCCCTTTTTAACGAAAAGAAGGAAAATTAAATTACTTCTTGTTTATCTAATTATATAACAAAAGTAAAGAAATGTAAATATTTTCACATTCGACACATTTAAAGGAGAGCATTACGCTTAATAAATATCTCTTCAATTATTTTTATATCTAAGAAATTTAAATCCCTTGAGATTCAACTTGCATTTTAAAGCAAAGATTAATTTTTTCTTCGGAGCAAAATTAATTTGTTTGCATTTTTAAGTTGCATTATTTAACTCTTTAAGCGGAAACTTTCGAATGCCTTTTAGATAGATATTAATCTCTTAAAGTATTTTTAGCATTTATTGACTTCAGTATTTTTAGCAGTTAAAAATTATTTCGTACTCAGACAGAGCAAAAAGCCAAATTATAATATGAAATCATATATGAAGCCTTCACAAAAATTTTATATATCCGACATTTCTGAAGTGGTTGTATTAGGAATGCAAAATGTAAATCAAGCAATTAACCGTTGTATTACTCAGTAATAATTTTTCTTTTTCTAAGATGTCCGCAAGTAAGACAGACATGAAAGCACGAAAGCGTCTTTAAGTATAGATGTTATATAATTCAAGTTTTGTCTTATGTTTCATTTTCGAAAGTGGAAATCTTGGAAATTATACACTGAAATTTACTTTGTACTTAGTGTTGCGCTAGGTAAACACAACTCATTTTTTATATGTTAATATCTGCCCAATGATTTAAAATGCCAGTGATATTGATACTACAGCAGAAAAAATACGTTGCTTAGTCTTACATAAATTTGTAGGTAATAGGAATGCATACACTTTATTTCCCATAAAACTCCAAAAGAAAGAAATAACACGGGGCCATATCAGGTGAGTAGGGTGGCCATCTGTGTAACATCACCTGATTCATTGGAACCGATCCAATTGTCAGGTAGCTTTGTGAAATTTAGCATCTTAGCAATTTTAGTGTGGTAGCATCTATTTTCACAATATAAGACTTATACTGTTTTCCTTTGTTTTCATATATTACGTATAATTCTGAGTCGCTCATTTTTAAAAATATGGAATGTTGGTACTTGATGAATCATATTGAAAACCATGTATTTTACTAAGGATTTAGGCTTATAAAACAAATTCTTTTTAAAATGTATGATAAAAAACAGGCCAAAAGTAAATATCGCAAAACCCAGCTTTGAACTTTGTGATTTTCTTTCCTTTCCATTGATGAAAAATTGGCTTAAATGACATCACTTTAGTTCTGACCATGAGATGAAATCTACAGTAAAGCTTAATGGCGACAATATAACTCACTCACAAGCTTGCCAAACTATTTACTCAGTTGCACAAATGTGTAGAAGAGAATGGAAATTATGACAGAAAGCAATTAGTGTAATACTGAGGATACATGCAGGTTTAAGGTGCAGCAAGTAAGTTGGAAACTGGAGAAAGGCATAATACACTTATGGTCAAAGAGGTATTACTTTTCAATCTCCGCTATAAAATACATTCGATAGATTCATAAAAGATGGTGTTCCATATTTTGTGTATTTCAGCCTTTCTAGCGAGCTTGGCATCTTTCACAAACCACTTTAAACTGCAACTATATTGTTTATATAACCAATCGGCACATTTTCCTTTTGAGACACATGTGCAATGAAGCTCGTGTATTCGTGGGATATTGTTGTCTTGTTCATGTAGTTAGTAAATGATGCTACATTTTGTAAAATTTTCAAAAAATGTATGAAGAATAAAATAACATGTTGTTGCGACTAAATCCTCTATAACATAGTCCACTAAATTTCAATTACGTGTTATCCTTAACAGAAAGCTTTGTTCCACTTAAATAGTGATATTTTCTTTCATTGCATTAAATGGCTTCTATTTCCTTGTTCCACATGACTGCACAGAACAGATTTGATACGTATAATATCATGTGTGGGAGATAGTACAGAAAATTAACATAATATATCTACAAATATTGATTATAATAAATCCAATTTCAAAATGTGGTTTAGTATAACTTATTGAAAGTTTTCATTACAACTTTGCTAATATTTCGCCGAATTGCTATCATTCATGTACCGTCTATAATAAATTAGAGTTTCTGTAAAGGACCAATTTTAATTATTTTTACACTTACAGTAGAAATTTGAAAATAAAAATAGCTTTATGTTAAAATTTAAATTAGTTGATAAGCATGTCTACTTTTACAGTAAGTGTAATTACAAATTAAAATTGAGAAAAAAAAACTAACATTGTACATAAAATTATTTCAATAACTCATTTTCAAAATATATGACTTCCGTTCATAACAATTATGCACCAATTATCAAACTAGGAGAGTCACGAATAATCAATTGCTGGTATAAATTTTAATTAACATCCTAAAGTTAGATTTTCCTATGTTGTGGCGATTAAATATGTTCTTTTTCCTTTAAAAATGCCTCTTGATAATGTGGCAAAAATATTAATGAATAAAATTATTAATCTTCAGGAACTTCTTTTTTTTAAAAAAAAAAACCTCCCTATTGCCTTATGACTAATTCCTTCTAGTAATTACATTAACAAAGCCATTACTTGAAACTTTCGAAAATATGCGTGTAAAATGACTTCTTAGTCTATGGCAGGTAGCTCTACGTTACGAATATCAACTTCACTCCCAAGTAACGTCCCCATTTTTTTCTAGTTTTTTTTTTCAGGAAATTTTCTATCCTCTTAAGACGAAGCTCAAGCTACGTAAAATTAATTACACAAGAATTTAATTTCTTATCCAAAGCGTTTTGGCACTTAACGCTTATGACAGAAATACCTCCTATAAAGTAGGGGCAGTAGCAGCTATTACACACAGGCGAAGAAATATTTCTTCTTTTCACTATCGTGTTCGCGATGACACGTAATTTACAGCTCGAGAAGAAATATAGCTGACTGTTTTGATGTTCCTTTCCCTGTTTCATTTATGAAAGGGAATCTATTATCCGTAGTAACTAATTAGTATAAGCAACAGAGCCTTGTGTGAAAAAGCTAGGTTCTGTCACGAATACACACATTTGTCTGTTATAAGTATTTGTTGAATATATGCTACCATTTTATTGCAGAAAATAACGAAGAAACATTGTGTTTATTCTATATACATTTCGTACATTAATTTTCTTTTGAGATTCAATTGACTGAAATAAAAGAAAATAGTCGTTGGGATGAAATTAAAATAATGACGATTTATTTTTAATGGAAACTTTTGTTCCTAATTGTCAGGTTTTTTTTAAGTTTTTCTTTAAGAAGTGCACTTTTATGTATTTATTATAGACAGTTTATGAAAAAGTTTTAATTTAATAATAGAAAGGAAAAATTTAAAAATATAAGTGAATTTATTAAATTTCAAGCCATTAATTATTTAAAGAATTTAAGTTCATTTAATAAATGAATTTGCGAATTTAATCTTTTATTTATATACACGCCGTAACTTCTTAAAAAAAAGTAACTCTTTTCTTCCAACTGGTATAACAAATACTTCACAGCATTAATTAAATCATTCAGACAAAATAAATGAAGTGGAGAAGCATATTGTATGCTTTTTCTTGACTCTTAACTACAGATATTCTTTTAAAGAAGCCAGTACATTTGAATGTCAATTTTAATTTCTTCTATTCCTCCAATTGATAACGTTTTTATAATGCATAATATTTCTCTTAAATTCTCCTTATCTGTTATAATTGCTTCATTCTGAAATATTACTAGCATTATTAAAGACACTTTAAAATGTTAGATATCTATGTAAATTAAAAAGTCACGAATTACTATTAAATTTTAGTACTTTATTTCTAGAATATAACATTTTAAACGACTGATACTCGTGTATACTATGCAAACTGAAACTTTACTGAGGAATTGAAATAAATCTTTAAAAATAGAAAGAATCTTATAATTCTAATAAAAATAGAAAAAAAATATTTTACATTTTCAAGTTTAAGTATATGTATTACCAAAAGTAGAATATTACCACTCATTTAAATTCATTGAAAAATTTAGTAAGAAAGATTTTGTAATCGACATCTGACATTATATCAATATATTTCTTGTCGCTCAAGATCCATAATTAGCTTAAAGATAATACAATATAATCACATGAAACAAATTGCATTAAGGAATATTTAATTGAAAAAATTACGTTAAATATTTTGACAAATAATTCTTAAGCATAATTCAACACATTTTCTATTTATTCGCTTTGCTCTTAAAATACGTAGAAAGGGTATCTATTTAAGGAGTACAAAATACAAGAAAATATATTATTATTCATCCTAACGATGAAAGAACTTGTGAAAGAAATAATTTTTTTTACGTAGATATTTTTTCCCAAATTTGATGAAATAAAAGTTTAAACAAAAACACAATGATCAGTTTTTCTAATATATATATATATATATAGTGTGTGACAATTCGTTAGCTATAAGTTTCATTCACAAGTATGCAAACTACGTGTATAGAGAAACATTTAATTAAACAAATAGCTAAATGTCATTTATTTAATTTAAGCTAATGTCCATGTGCATTTAAAAAAGCAAAATTAAATGTATCCTTTCAAAGCGGAAATCAACCTTTTAAAATGTATTGAGCAAATAATTTGAAATGGAGAATAACTAGCATTCTCTACATGGAATGTTGGAATTCGAAGTACACAAGAAAGCGCCACACACTCTTTCACGAACTTTTGGCCCAAGAATGTAATTTATGGATTTCTGGAGAGCAGATGGAGGCTCTAATATAAAGGCTGGACAAATGAAATTAATGAGAAATATTCCAAGCTTTTCGAAATACAATTTCAAAGCAGCTTTCATGAACCTTCTATTTGGTGGTGCTAATTAAGATTTCCGAAACTTTGGTTAGCACTGTTCTCGCCTGAAGTTGATTAGCATCATAACAAATTATCTCGTTCTTTCATTAAATACAATCTATCCTTTCTCTTGCTATTTCATATGCAAATGACTCATTTTCTGGCTTTTGCACCAACTTTATATTAGGAATTCGCATTTTGTTTACATTTTCTCGGTATTTCTTTGACTTATGCATCGTAATTCGTTTTGTAATGTATTTCAGATATCTAATATTGAATAAGATTATTATTTTGTTGTATTTTATCACGAAATACATGCTAATGCAATTTCATTTATTTCATTAAATAAATACATGCATTTCTTTACATATAAAAAAAGGCGATAAATATGATTCTTTCGTAGACTGATTCCAAAATATATTGAATTTGAATTACCATTATTTGAAATGTTTGTGATTGTTAAATTTCTTTAAATAAAGTTTCAGATTTTAATGATTATTTAATATTTGAATATAATTGTATATTTAATATACATTTTTGAATAAAACTAGTATCGCTGATTTAATAAAACTTACCAATCATTAAACGAATGATTACTTATTATAAAAATTTATGCATATAATTATGAAAAATGAGTATTCTTGTAAGGGAATTTTTACTATTTAATTCCAATAAACATTTATAAAAATGCTATTTTGAAATGGGTTATGATTATACAAAATGTATAACCATAACTGTGCTTAAAGTTCTATGCAGGAAAAATAGTATTTTCTCTAAGAATTATTAATTATTACAAAGTAAACACGTAAGAAAAAAATAATTCTAATAAAATATTAGAAAAGCGCTTTAAAATCAAATATAGAGATTTTAATTTCCAATAAAACTAATGTAAATATTTATGAAACAGATATCTTAGATGTTTATTTTTTTAACAATAATTCCTGCAAATAATTTTGTATTATTATATAGTATAGTTTTTTTTATTTAATAATTTTATTTTAAATTTGGTTTTTGATAGTTATAATTTGCAAATTTTTATGGTTTTGTTAATTATGCCTAAATGACACTAATAATTTAATAAATTGCTTTAAGAAGAATATTAATAAATACAAGAATGCTAATTAACTTGTAAATAATAATTATTATGCTCAAATGTAGCAACATAAAATTTAACAATAATTAACAAGTAAAAATAACGCATTTAAGTTCATAGTATATAATTATTCAATGATCTTAATAATCAATAAAAATGAAGAAAAATATTCAAGATAGAAAAGTCAAAAGTCGAAATAATACGATTCAAAATGCTGTCTCAGGCATTTGAATTGAAAATTGAGTGTTCATATTACTAGTTATGTCTTATCTCTTTATCACACTTCAGCAATTACTTTATCACAAAATGGCATAAAACCAAATAAAAGTAAAAAGTCCTAACTCAAAAAGAGTAATTAAACAAAAAATTAAAAGAAAAATTTATCTTAAATGGAGTTTTAAACTTATACCTGACAGAAGTACATTTGATCTTCGAAAATGATGCATCTACTGAGGCACAAGAAATGCTTTTAACTGATAAACTACATTTGATTGATAGATTTTATGTAATGTAGTTATATTTATGAACACTATTAATTTAAAAAATATTGAATAAACCTTTATACTGATAATTATAATAAAATGCATTCCAAATATTTTGAGATATACAATAAACGATCTCCCTCTTATCAATACATTTAAAACTCAAAAAATATTTCGTAACAAAAAATCCATTCGAAAGAAAAGTCACCATTTAGAGGCTAAGTGTTTAATTAGTTTCTTAAGCAATTAATGAAAACAATATATATAAATTATATAAATATTTTTCTAAAGTAATAGAATTATATGCATATATCCAGGTACCCATATATACGTATATACAAAATGCATATATATTTTTTAATACTAATCGTTTTTAAAAGCTTACTTAAAAGCTTAATAGAATTATATGCTTCATGAAGCTATGGTAAAGTCCTTTATAATTATTATTTTTAGACTAAATTGATCCTATATTAAATACATAATTAATGAAAAATAGAAACTTGTGTGCAACTTCTCCCGAAATGTACCTGTTAATACGATATTTAAAGCTGTCTCTCTTGTCATAAATATTACTAGTAATTTTTTTTATATTTTTAACTTTCTATGATACGTCTAAGTATTATGTATCATATATACTATTATTAGCTTGAAATGAATTTAAACGTAAGTTATAAAAAAATGAGGTAAGTTAGGTTTATTTTCATAAATAAACTACATGTGTGTGTACTTTTGATGGTAATCATATTATTAAGTGTTTAATTGTATGTTATTATTTAAGTATTAATTTTCAAAAGAGCTTTTATTTTAGTCAATATTTGTAAAATCTTACAATGGGGGGGGGTCGATTGTACAATTATTTTATATTTTGTTACGCTGTGGTGTACTCAATAGTATTAAAAACCTTTTCTTTACTATTTTCTTAATCTCTATTCTTTAAATCTGTTCTATGTTTTGTTTTTATTCTAATATCTTGTATATTTTATTCGTATTTTATTCTTTCTTAAATACATTTGATTTTTTTTTTTAATTTTCTTATAATTATTACATGATTATTCTTATTATTATTTACATCTATCAGTACATACAATGTTTGATATGTAGAAAATTTTACAACAAAGTATTAAAAACAAAAATTTGGATTTATGAATATTATAAAATCTTTAATTATAAATTACATACAAATCTTCAAATACAAGATAAATTGTATTTTCCATTTCTCCATTTAAAATTTGCTTTATTACCTAAAACACATTTCCTAAATCAAAATGCTAAAATTATGATTTTTTAATCAAGTTTGTAGTTTGACATCCATACAGATAATTTTAGCTACAGCCTTTCACACATATCTTAGATAAGATAAACAACTCGGAATTTTCATTTCATTATAATACATTTACGCATCACTACACTCACTTGATATTTCTTTATAGCTTTACTAGCATAACAGCTTCAGGTAAGGGATGCGTTAAAGGGCAAGGCCACTGTTGTTCGGCTAATTTCATTTTGAATAGAAAACAGATCTTTATTGTTTTCTTTATACTATCGGGGCTAAGCCATTGTTATGTTCATTATTTGCATCGTTCGCTCCTAAAATCTTATTTCGCAATCTCGATTTCCGAAAAAAGCAATTTTTATCCTCCACGGGAACAAATAACCTCATCTAATTTGCATGGATATGTTTTCCATTTTGAGAAAATGAATCGCTTCCAGCCCTTTTATCTTAAGGCTGTTATTCTTAAAATTACGTTTTCCAAGGCCAGTGATGTATTCTTCGAATGTTGTTGTATCAATGTCATCACTTCGAAGGTATTTAAATTACTCTTTCAAAGAGTCAACAACAATTCTTTAAAGAAATATATATCTTCTCTATCTACTATGAAGGAAAGTAACCCAATGTCTTTTAAAAAATAAAGTTTTAAATAACTTGTCCATGTAATGTGGGATACATTAATTTACATGGTTTTGCAACATTAAATTAAACATATAATTATAATGTTGTGCAGGAATGAATATGTTACAAAAATATATAATGAGTTTATAATGAAAGTATGTAATGAGTGTATGGTTTTAATATTAAGCAGTTATTAAAGCATTTTGAAAAAAAAGGGTACAGAATAAAATCTTAATTTTTATTAATTATTAAATTTAAGAACAAAAACGAAATAAGTAATAAAACTTATTAACAAGAAGAATATATACAGAAAAAAAAAACAAGAGATGGTTGAAAAAAAAAAATCTGTAAAAGTGTTCGAAATGGAAATAAATTAATGTAATTCTGCCTCTAGATTAGGATTGCTATATTCTGCTCAAACATGTTTTCAGAGCAAACCTTCGCAATTGCTAATAGATCTATAAAGAGGTGAAAACCAAGAAAAAATATCAGCAAGCCATAAGTATAAATTTAAATTCAAAAAAATTAATGTATAAAAAATAGTTTGAATACAAAAAAATTAACTAAAATAAAATTCGCTCATCTTGAAACAAAATAGAGTCTCCATTTTAGTCAAATTCTACTCTTCAATCTAAAAAATCAAATGATTAAATATAATGTTGACATTCTCTCAATGAAAAAATGAAAATTAAGAACAACCATTATAAAATAATTTATTTACAGATATAATGAAGCAAAAAATGCTTAATTAAAAAAAAAGAGAATTAAATGTTAAAAACACAAGAAAAAAACTACTTAATTATAATTTGAAACTCTGATTCTTATAATTTTTAAAATATACTTATTATAATTATTATATTTTTTAGTTTGCTTTTAAATATCAATTAAGTAATCACCCTCAACATAAGCATGAATTAATTTATTTAAATTATTTTGAAAGTTTAAAGGCACATTAAGTAATTTATTATTATAAATAATGTATATAAATAATATATTCCAAAAAAAAAATCTTAAATTGCCATCAAAGATAAATGCTCTATTAATAAAATTAGCTTTTTCTTTGTCAAATATATTATGTTATTATCTACAAATCTACAAATTACCAAACCTACCATTATCTACAAATTACGAAATTATCTAAATTATCTGTTTAATAAGTTTTTTTTACTTGGAATCTGATTTTAACAAGAAGGGTAGACAGATAAAACAGGTATGTTTTGAAAACAGATATTTTCAAATTATCAGAATTTGTATATTATGCATAATTATAGATATCGTTAAAGCCAGCTTATTTTTTCGCAAAAAAAATTATTTCCGTTATTTTTCAATAGTTTATGAGAAAATAAATAAGAAAATGGTTAATGTTCAACTAACTGATGAAAATCACAAGGTAATTTTATATTTTGTTTACGAAGTAGAAAAGAAGAAATACTTTAATTTATCTCGGAATATGATGCAAAAAATATTTAATTGAGTAAATTATCCTCTTTTCTTTAATTCTTTGCTTCTTAAAGAACGCAAGTCTGAGAATAATTCTGTTTACTCTTATCTTACCTATACAACTAATGAAAATTAAATTTAATTTATAGTAATAATACTTAATTGCATAATATTTACTATAATTCGTCAGAAAATACTGAAATTTTTTATCGGTTCTAAGTCATAATAGATGATATGATGAAAGTATTTATTTTAATGCATTCAATTTTAAATAATAGCTGAATATTTTATACAATTACATAAATTGATTAAAAAGTAAGTATTACTAAGATAATGTATGAAATTTATTATTAAATTATATAGGATGATTTTTAATCTATAACGTTATAATAAAAATTAGCTTATGATATAAGTAATGCAGATATGAATAATTTATTAAATTAAATAGTTATGGATAGCACATATAGTGTATATAATAATGATATTATTACAGGTTGATGCATTAAAAATACTCCAAGTAAAATGCTTCAAATAAATGTTACTAAATAAATGTCTGTAATTTTAAATAATGTGCCAATTAATTGCGTGTTTATATCAGTATTACAGATCCAAACATCCCAGTTCGATGAATTACTTTGGAACAAAAGCTATATTAATAAAAATAAGCAAAAATATTAATTCAAAAAAGGAATTTTACCAAAGAAAAAAATATATAAGCAATGGAAACTAATTCATTTAAATCAAAGTAAATTAAGCTGATCCATTTAAAATAATCTATTCATATTTATGCACATTATTTAATAATTTTAACTCAAGTGGTGTTAAAGGAGTTGTGTTACTTATGCATCAACCAAAGTTACAATCTAACATAACAAGGCTTTTTATGATGAAATCCTTTAACCGCGAAATTACATTTCACTAATTGATTGATTGATTTTAGAAAACTAAATATATTTTTAACTTTAAGTGTCCTACCAATTTAAAAAATTCACGACTTTCAAATCAAGAAAAATAATCTTAAAAATATTTATTTTTTACAAAAATAAATAAAAAAATATTAAATATAATTAAAATTCAATAAATTGTTATGAAAGTACATAAGTTCTCCAACATAGTTCTCCAGAATAGTTCTCGAACTGGATCTAAAGTTTTTAGCTGAGAAACTTTTTTTCATAAGAATTACTTAAATCAGGATATAAAATTGTTAAAATATGTTACAAAATAAAAACTATTTTCATAAATTATAAAATAAGTAAGGCAAAACTGCTAATATATGACATATATTACCTTTATCACTTAATAATAGTAGCAATTGATGAATTTAATTTGTCCAGTAATAAGAACAGAAAAATTAAAATAAATATAGGACACAACATTCATTATAAAAAAATTAGATTAAATTAAACAACAAATTAAAAATCTTATTCCAAATTTTTATTTTGAAGCTTCAGATAATTTCTAGATCAAAATGTTAATATTATTTTTGAAGTCCTTAAGCTTTCCGTCAAGAAGTGCTCAAGACAGACAAAATTCTATTCGATTTGCGTTATTTTTTTTTCCTGTAGGAAATGTTTGATCCTGCTTGAACTGATTTTGCGGATTTTGCTTTTTTCAAAATTCGGAAAAATGTACACTTAGAAGCTTCAATACAATGAGCTGCGAATCTTATGTTGATTCTTCTACTAAGAGATATATTTCTAAGTTTTTCTCCTGATCATTTTTTTCTCTTCCACAGATGCATTTTATCAACGGATCAACATTAGCACAAGATTTACCTTTACAATTGTTTTTGTAAACACGTTTTCAAATTATTGATATGGTCATTCTGTAGAATTTAAGTTTTTTTACAGTTGACGTATTGCAAATTTATATTTTCCTTTTGAAGAATCAAGAACTGGGCAACCACTTGCTACTCAATCTTTGATTCCAAACACTCTTTTTTCATCTTATTTTTACAGAATTAATATTCAAATGAAATGAAACAATTAATTTCAATAAGTGGATGAAATTGGAAAAATAGTTATAATTCTTAATAATTAGAACTTAATTCTTAATAATTAACCTAAAATTGAAAGACACGTCAAAAAATTGACAGATGTCATGAAACATCAGCACAGGATTCACCTTTATCTACCTATTTTATGTACCTAGTTTTATACTTTGGTACTTTTAGTGTTATATTATATTTACATATTGTTGTTTTACAATATCAAACCATTTTACATAGGCTTAAGACTTTAACTAATGTTGGAAACTTACTCTCTTTTTCAGTATTTGCTCACCACGTCACATAATATTAAAGGTTTAACAACGTTTCAATTTTTTACAGTTTGTGTACTTTATCAAGTTGGGGTCTTTGAAATATACGTATACTTTCAGTTGTACTCTCGTCAATTATAAAATAGCACTTGTGTCTTTCTGAGAAAGCATTTAATTACTAACTTTAAAAATAAGTGCATTTTTAAGCAAAAATTAGCTGATATTTTAAAAATACATCTCATTTTCCTTGTTCTTAAAATACCATGAAAATATCGATATTCGAATTCTTATTTTAAGGAAATCTGAAGGTCTTTTTTATTGAGCAAGAGATTAAATTGCATTGTTTTTAATTATTGAAAATGCACGGTTTTCACTCCTCTTACTCCACTAAACTTTAGATAATTATTTTAAATATTGCTACAAAAGTATTTGTCAACTACGTGACCATAAGCAATTCATACTTTTATTTAATATCTAATTTTTACTTTTGTTCTTCCATACCTTGGTTGTCCCTATATAATCATTCAAAATTATTGCCCTCTCTCTATCTAGAATACAATATCACTTCTCACATTGTTATAAACTATATAATTCTCAATTACATTAAAATGTAGCGCATCGATTTATTTAAATCATGCACATATTGACTATAATTAAAACTGGTCTAAATATTTTGTTTTTTAACAAATGATGCGAATTATTAACCATCCAAAACAATTTCCTTTATCTGAGAAAAATTAAAAATGAGAGTTTCATATTCATTCAAATATACATTGAATATAAATAATATTACAAATCTATAAAATTACAGCTGAAATTTCATTTTGTGATTCAACTACTAGAAATGAATCTATAAACACAATACTCAGTATTAATAAAAGTGAAATAATCTGACATTAAATAATAATGAACTGAATTATAATATTTATTTCATTAATTCTTATTTCAGTAATACATATTAAGTACTTTCCATATCAGAGTATTAAAGTAAACTTATGGTAAATGTCAATATGAAATTTATTGAGATAAATCAGAGAATTATGAGCATGTGTAATACAAAATTCCTATTTGATATTAGGAATATACAAATGTTTAGACTCATGAATTTTCATAATACACCTGTCAAATCTTATCACAGATGCGTAAGTTATGTTTGCCCAAATGACAGATGAATTTTACATACTACGGTGTTTAGGATTCAGATATGTTTCCCAATTTTGAATTGGTTAAATCTAATCATGAGAATTTCTATCTAACTTCCAGTAATTTATTTTAAAACACAATTTACGCGTTTAAGAAAACGCAATTAATGTGAGAATATACATTCTACGAAATTCTAACATCCTGAACAAATTAGCTGGAGTAAAAGAGATTTTTCGCTTAAATAACTACGATTTAGTTTTCTTTTGACTATCTCAATTACTTCTTAGAATTTATGAAGAGAAAACTTAATTAAAAGATAAACATCATAGTTATAATGTACTTTGTATTCTTTCATCACATATCGCATTAGAACTACGAATATTTCAAGAGATTTTACTCATAAAGTATCGAAAGAATTTAGTGTTCCTATATTTTAATGGTTGATTTAGATTCGAAAAAAGAATAAAAGAAATAATGAGTTTAAACGAAGCATAAGACCGTGTTATATAGGTGTAAACAAGCTACACATGATAAACTCATTTGATTCTCCTTAACATTTGTGACTTTAAATTTCAGTCTTTTCAAATTTAAACTTACTTTCACTTTACAGTCATTAAAGTGTTCAACAGTTAACTTCTTGTTACTTCATAAAATGCTGATTAGGGAACATCCTTTACTTCTGAAAAAAAGAATTTAACAGCAAAGCTCTCTTATCTCTTTTCATCAAATGATATTTGCGATGTAATACGTGCAGCTTTGTGGTTTTCTTGTATTATATTCACACAAGATGGCGCTTCCCTTCAGCGCCTATCTTATGAAGAAAAATAAATATTTACACACAGACTTGCCATATCAGCAAAGGAATTTTGACTAATGATCTCAGCCATGCGATGGATTTGGCAACCAATAAGGCGACTTGGCGAGAATTCTGTCGATTTTGGTGACAAATGTAAATATCTCGAATGTGCTGGAACCTGGATGAAATATAGATTGGAAAGAAAGTCCCACTTCGCAAATCAGGAATTTTCCATGTGAGGTCATACTCATCCGGAAGAGGCATTCATACGCCTTGAGTTTAAGAGAGAAGCCTTATGTTAGTCAATCAGCGAGTCTGTATGGATTATGCTGTTTAGGAGATCGATCGGGAAATCGACTTGAAGCTGTCGGTTCTTGAATTAGAGTCTGTCGGATGAATATGTGATGAAGCATCGTGTATCTGCCGGAAATTGTCGGACTCTGCCCTGGAAGTGCAGAATATTTTTGCGGAAATTATCCGTTGTGAGAAATAATAAGATGGTGAGCCTTAGGTTGCTGATACAATTGTGGCTGTTATTATTTAGCATTGTTGTTGTTCCTATATTTCTGTCACATAAACATAGAAGTCCTGTGTTTTCTGTTTGTGTTGTCTAAGCTTTGCTACTTGTGTGTCGCCCTGACAAATAATTCTTCATTTGTCAGTATCCTTCGAGTTGGACATAATTTTTATTCCCACATACCAGGAATATAATTATGTATATTTCTTTTATGTATGTGCCTTTATGCGAATGTATGCGATATATATATATATATATATGTGTGTGTGTGTGTGTGTGTCCCAATTTTGACAGTCGGTATAGTATTGTACAAAATGAATGAGCCGAATACGCTGTAATTCTATGGCTGTATGAAAGAAATCAAATGTTAGTAAAGGAGGCGGAAATTTTTTAACATTTTTTCTTTGTTATAAATCAAAGGACTTTGTAATACTTTTCGCCACTGTCGTTTAAATAACAAATATAAGTTATTCCTTCACCTTTCAAACGCACCTGATTTAATAATTTGCTAAAACGGATATGTTACCACAATCAATTAAAAATAAATTATAAATTTGTAGTTAAATTAGCAATAAACTATAGAATTCTGAAAATTATAAAGAATTTCGTTACATTTTATTAAGAGTACTTGATTTGTGAGATTTTAAACAATTTTTGCACCACAATAGGATAACTAACATCTAAGAATCTAACATGAATATTTTACTTTTAGATGAAAAACATAAATTTAAATGATTCGTGATACAATCATTTTTACGATTCATTTAAAATGGAGGAAATTATATATGCATAGAATTAAACAATTTGCTCTACATCGGAAAAAATATTGATTTTACCTAATTATAAATAAAAATACGGTTAGATTCTGCATTTAGGTAGTTTTGGACATTAATGAGAAAGAATAAGTTCTTATATCTTACAAAAATCTTCAAATGAATCGCTCAATAAACATTTTTAAGACGTTTATTTCCATCACTCAGTGTTTTCCTGTGTCTTATAACATTAATCAAATTTGTTGGTTTTTAGTTGCTTTCATAATTCTATGAAAATTAGCTTCTTTTTTTGGCAGGGAATTATTTAGGATTGCCACATTTTTTTTTTTTTTCTTGAGGTGGAAAATAATTTTCATTTTTAATGATTAAAAATTGTTTCGTTAGAACTGAATTTCTTTTTTGTACTTAAATGCATCATAAACATATACATATATAAACAATAAATAATATAATTCTGCAAAAATATATGTTGTATTTCCGATAGCTGCAACTAATTTATGGAATTCTATATCTATACTTTGCACTACAATATGTTAACTTTCTAGGAAATCTAAAATAAACTTTTCAACTCTGCATCCTGAGTCTTAGGCGATAGAGCTTAATAATAAACGATAAATTATGAAACACATTAAAAGAATTATTTTTCTAATTTCTATTACAGTAGGGAGAATTATGTATTCATTAAATTCACTGATTTGTTCAAAAATGTAAAAAAATAGTTGTTGGCTTACACCCATTAACAAATAAATATAAATTATGATTATGTATTGGTTGTTTATTTCCTATTTCGCAAAATTAGTTCTATTAAATTTCCCAAATGTTTTAACAATTAACATTTTTTAAAAAAACAATGATAGACGCTGATTGTTTTTCTGTGTACTGATTAGATTAGTTAGAATAAGGTTACTTTTAATTGCTCTCACAATTCTCAGAAAATGGGCTTTCCGCAGGAAATAGTTTATTTCGAATGCCACATTTCATCTTTGGGTTGAAAATATATTTTATTTTACTGACTAAGAGTAAATTATTTTGTGAAAAAGAAGTAACTTTCAAGGAAGACTATATGTCCAACCGTTTTAATTCGCTTATTGGTTAAAAATTAAATTATTTTCATTTTAAATATTGAAAAAAATTACTTTTAGAAATAAGAAAAAATATTTCAAGGAAGTCATTATTTATTTTAAATGAAATATTTTTTGTGCATAGATATTTGTGAGTAAACAAATTTTAAACAGGATCTGATGATGTCTTAATTATACTGTATAAAGAAATATTGCTTTTTTAAGAGAAGGGTTACAATCATGATTTTTAAATCATAAACAGATACTAAATTTTCAGCGAAATCTAGTTAAATAATTTTAAGACAAAGAGTTTTAAAATCTACTTCGTGTAATGAAAATCTCTAAAAAAAAGGAAATGTAAGAACATTGAATTTTAAAGAGGAAACCTATTTAGTTTTGTGGAAAATCTAGCATTTAAGTTAATTCGCACTCCTTAATAACTTCAAAGTGGTTCAAAACGAATCTTTATAAAAGAGATTTTATACAATAACATATTTACAAAAGAAATCTCTAAGTACATTTAAATCCAAAAACATATTATTTTGAATTAAGCTTAAGGATTACACTTTCTTCATTTTTTAAAGGAATGCACATCTTAATTTAAGAATTTAAAAGAAAACCATTCCTTAAACAATTCTGTATAAAGAAAAAAAGATTCTATTTTTCCAGCACACCTTTCATTTACTGAAGATTAAAGTGCAGCAGTAAATTTAACATCACTACTAAAAGTATATAGTCTCTTCAAGAAAGCATTTAAAAAATCAGAACAGATACATATGCAATTTATTAAGTAATTTCTCTAAAAATTATTTAAGGAATCTGAAAATCTATTTTATAATTCTACAAAAATGAATAATATTCTCAAGAATTTTAATTGTCTGCTTAAATATTGTTTTCCAATAACATTAATAATTATCATGTGATTTACTTTTACTTTATGCATTGAAATACACTATTAGAAAAAAGACAGTAAAAAAAATCCGCTGATATATATGGCTGAATCTTAAATAAGACTAAATTAAATAATTACAATTATCAAAACCGAGTAATTTGAAAAACATTAGTTGAGAATTAATCTTTTTCATATTATCAATCAGATCTCTACTGTTGAGCAATTCTTATAAGTATTTCGAATTTTTCCCTATAAAACACAGAATTATTAAATTTTTATGATTATTCGTTTTAATTTCAGGGTTATTTTTATAAAATATTTTATTATATACTTTTCTAGAATTAAATAAATTAAGCGTATTTTAGAAGAAAAATAATAATTCATGAAAATGTAAAATGATTATATATTTAATTTTATCTAACAGATTTATTCTATACAAATGTGAAACAAACTAATATTCTTATTGAAATTCTAAAAGAATATTAAGCATTTGAAACTTTTTATTCTACAAAAGTATAGGTAACTAAATTTTAAAAAAAAATGAAATCGTGATGTAGCTGGAAAAAAACAGGTTATAAAAGAATTCTCAATTTGAAAAAGAAAAATTACTTCCAAATCTTTCCAAATTAATTGCCTTTTTGTTATTACTAATTTTCACGCTGTCGTATTGCTATCTATAATTTGTTTAATTGACTTATGATATTTCAATGAATCACATTGAACTATTTATTATTTGTAATAAATCATTCCTCAGATTCATTAAAAAAAGAGATTTCATTCCTCCACAAATATTATTATGTTTCTGATTCATTTATAAAGGAAGTTTAGTATATTGACACACTGGTCTCTATTTTACCCTTTTACCATGTTGAATTTTAAAATCATCAAAATAATATTCGATAAATTTATTTTAAAAGTGTCTGAGTAAAAATAAACATAGCATTTTTTTAACAGAGCTGTTAATTTTCTTATTTTTTCAGTCTATATTTTAAATATTTTACTTTTCTAATATTAAAGAAGTAAAGAGAACAAACATTAAAGAAATAAAAAAGAAATAAAGTAATCAATTCCTATAACTATTTAGTGAAAAATACTTTCTCAAAACATCTAATTAATGAAAGAATAACAAAAACATAATGTGATTCATGTTTTAACAACCATTCTTTTTTAATGCTTGTAAGTTTATTTCAAGAAAAATCTAGCGGTTTTAGTAATTTTATTAGATAGAATTAGCAGAATAAAGTTCACTAATATGGATCACTTTATGGATTGTATTAGAGTGGTTTTATTAACGTTGCACTGAGAGGCAATACGAGGGCTGTTGGCAATGGACCTCATAATTTTGAACCTCGATCAAGTGATGAGGATCACAACTGAACTGGTACCACCCTCTTCAAAGTTCCACATCACTCTAACTGAAGCATCTTTAGCCTCCACACATTTAACGTGCATCAACTCTGGTTACACAATGGTTTGTTAGTGGCATCAAAATCGAAAGTACGACTCGACGAAAACCACCGGCCGCCAGTCCGCTAACACATAAGGCTATATAATGTGAAAAACAATGTAATATTTTTGTTGCAAAAACTACTGTATGATGTTGTACTTCGTTCAGTTGCATTATTGCTTTTTGTTAAGTAAAATGCATTGTTTTGCATTCATTCTTACAATATTTCAATGTTTGATTGCTCATACAAATATATCTCATTTAATACTCTTTATTAATTGACAAATCAAATGTACTTTTTTTATACTTTATGGATGTAATGGAAGTCTTTTAAACACATTAGTTTCACACATGGCTAAAAATAGTAAACATTTGAAGTAAGAAATTTTTTGAAATAATAAAAAGTAAAAATATAAAATTATTAATTTTTGATGAAATTAATAATTATTGTTATTATTTATAATAAATTATTATTATTAAAAATTATTAATAATTATTATTTATAATACATTATTATTAAAAATTATTAATAATTGTTATGTATCATTAATTATAATTAATATAATAATTATTTTTATTACTTATACAGTGTAATTTTTTCGTCAAAAAATATATATAACATGGATTCATGACATTACTATTAAAAAGAACTTATGAACGAAGAATGATTTATGTTATAAAAATATCAAATTAATCAGTTTTCTTAAATCTAGCTTTGTGTTCATTTTTTCAAATGCACGATGTCACATACGTATATTTATAATAACTAAAGTCTATATATGTTTCATTGAATTGTTCATTGTTGCTATATATGTAAAGGCTATAAGTGTTTCATTGTAAAAGCTTTTAGTTCGTTTTCATCACTCCAAATAAGTTATATTATATTTTAAACAACTATGGAATTTTTTAGGAAATTAGAAAACAAATTTTAAGCATAATACTATTCATTTTAAGAAAGAAATAACTCTTATCCAATGTCAAAAAATAAATATTCATAATCGTATTTTACTAAAATGTATTTTTTAACTTTCGAGCTTATGTTTTTTAACTATTATTATCTTAAAATTCATAATTTATTCTTTTGTTTTGGTACGTGTTGATATCTTAAGGCCGAAAAAAAGTCAATAAAAATTAATATATACTTCCAGGTCTTTTTACCCAGAACTCAAATACTGAACAAACTAAAGTAGAAAATATAAACAAAAGCAGAAAATGTTTGTAGCTAACAGTTATTGTAAATATATATATTTAATAAAGTAATAAATTTATTTTGTAATGAGCTTTATAAATAAAATTGCAAGAAATCTGCAAAATGTTTTGCAAAATTTTCATTTATGAGGAGATTAAGTTCTGAATAAGTTCGGAGTATTGCGCATTAAGGCTACTGTTTAATCAAATACTTTATCTAAATTGTTATTTTTTTTCGGTGGAAAACATTTATGTTCTTCACAGTTTTTAAGTTTAGAAAATGTTTGCATTAATTCAAATCATGATGAAAAAAAAATATTAGGTTTACAAATTTTATTTTGCATATAGTTGAAAATATGCAGTATTAGTACTTTCCAAAGGAATAAATAATCTTCTAATGAAAAAGGATATATTGCTTTGATAGTTAAGCTACTTTTATATGATTCAAAAAATCGCAAGGGATATATATTTTTTGTTCTTGCAGAATAGGTTTCTGTGAAAGAAATTTTATGAAACTGGTTTTTATCAGCAGAAATTCGTTATGACAGCTTAATAACTGTAACTAGTAATAGCTTTTAATGGACGCTTGATTACCAGCTAGTATTACTTAGTATCGGTGGATATAAATCAGGATTTTGGAAATAATAAACTGCTTTTTCAAGCCAAATTTGTTTTATATGAGCTTCTAAAAGAATTTATATTTTTCAAGTGGATTAAAAACTTGATTTATTCTAACTTAAATGCGTACGGTGTAATCCTTAATATTGGTTTGATAAAAAAAAATTTTCTATTGTTGTTGATGAGTAATACCGCACAAAGAATGGTTCTTGGTGAACACCATCAGACTTTAGTAACAAAATGCTACGTGCAATCTCATAAAGGTGTAGATGGATTTAAAACTGATAATATTTTTCTTGCGAGGAGAGAATGTATTTCATGTTATGTGTGTTTTCATGATATACACATATAGCTCCGCATCTGTTACGCCCGTTTGAAATTTATGCTTCGCCTCTGATTATTTATTATTTTATTTATCTTACCTTCTCAATGTACCAACTGTATCATTACTCATCTTTATAACTTCTTGTATAAATCTGCAACTTTAACATCTTGTTGTATCTTAT
>BMAW01005391.1:0-11365 GCA_019974015.1 Nephila pilipes
AAGAAAAAGGAAGTTAGATATACTTTGCAGTATCGCTTTTAAACTTGCTGAAGCAAATAGTAATTCAGAATTTCATACATTGAAATTTAAATAAAAGACAAAATGGAGCAGATAAGTTAAAGAACTATAAAAAAAAATTATGCAATTTATTGAAGTAAGAAAAAATCTAAGATTTTAAAAATGCACAATGAATCTTATGCAATAGAAAACAAATAATTAAGGTAACTGTACATCTTCAAAGAAATTTTTTTGATATAACCTAAATTTCGACTACAAATACATATTTTATGAACTTATGAGACCTCAAAATTAAGAAAACATCTAAGAACAGTTTTGTTAGTGCATAGTTTTACAATCAAAAGGGCATTTTATACAAATATACTCGTATGCAAAAATTAAGACTTTCCGCAAAACATAGTAACTCAAAAGAAAATAAATATATTGACATTTTGTAATTTGAATACAGAGTCTAACCTTATCTAGAGAAAAGACTATTATTTTGATAATACAGCTCTTACGTAGCAAGCTAAGGTAGTTCGAGTTTCTGAACATTGAAATTTTCTTTAAAATTGTAATTTTCAGTTTATTGCAATATAAAAAAAATATTCTACTCAATACAAAATCTCAGGAATAGTTTACTCCATTTATAAGTATTTGAAAAACATATAAATAAAATTTCCGGTTCATTTATGCATTTTGTTTTTGAGTTACTGTGTTTTGCTGTAATGAAAAATGTTACAAAAAATACAAAAAAAAAATAAATGTGAAAAAAAAAATTTTGATTATTGATTTTTTCCGGTCAGAGAAATTCATGATCAAGTAATATTTAAACAGCTGTAAAATAAGAACAGGTAGAAACAAAATTAACCTTAATAAGGTAGAAACCTTAGTAAGGTTTAATAAAGTAGAAACAAAATTTTCTGTTGGCGCATGCGCGCCAACGTCATGCGCGCTAATGCAGATATTCTGCTCTTCAGCGCTGTACCAGCAGCTGAGAACTTTCTGTGGAACAAGGCAGACGAGAATTTTCTCTGTAATACGTTGACGTGGGCAATAATGGAAATCTTGATAATTTGAAGCTCACAATTATTAAATGATTAAAATTTGCTGCGTTTGTAAACAGCTTTTAGATGTGTGGTCAAATAAAAAGTAAAAAGGAAACAAGCGTAGCTGGTCCGTCTTTAAAATAAAAACAACGAAACAACTAAAATAAACATCTTGGATCCGCTCGAACCAGGAGCGATCAGTGAACTATGGAAATACTAAATAGATCAAAAAGTACCTTGATAGGTAAAATTAGCCGAATTGAAACCTTTACTAAAAGTGCCAATAAAGAAACCGATTCGGTTGAAACGAAAGTAAAGCTCAAAAATGTTATTGCACTGCAAAGAAATATTGAGGAACTGCGCAACAACTATTACTCCATTCCGAATGTAAATGATGCAGAATTGGCTTCTATCGACGAAAAACTCAATCTTCTTGAAGAACGCCTCGAGAAATCAAAGGTAAGAATTGAAATTATTCTTAATTCCTCTAAGAAATCAAGTTCTGGGGCAGTGACGAAATCGAATGATAATTTCGAAATCAAAACTAAAATACCCCCTTTACTTTTACCCGAGTTCTCGGGAAAATATGAAGAATTTAGTTCCTTTAAAGTCCAATTTGACGATCTGATCACAAATAATACGCAACTGAGTCAGTCTCAGAAGCTGTACTACCTCAGATCTTGTTTAACTCATGAAGTAAATTATTTGTGTAGTAATTTTGATGATTTTGATTCCTTATATGAATTTTTAGAAAATAGATACGAGAATGAACGTTTGATAATCAATATTCATATTCAAAACATTTTGAAATTTGACAAAATACAAAATGAAAATTCCACAGAAATTAGAAATATGATTGATTGCGTTCAAAAAAAATATACGTGCATTAAAAGTGCTTAAATATGAGCAAAATAAATTATCCGATGTTTTACTTATTAATATTCTTGTTGAGAAACTTGATAGAGAATCGAGAAGAAATTTTGAATTATCTCATAAATCCAAAAATGTTCCAACATTTGAAGAATTTATTGCATTCTTGGAACAACGGGAATCCGTTTTATTGTCTGTTGATAGAAATTCTAAAGTTAACACAAATAAATTTTGTGCCAACAATACTAAACCAAAGGCTTTCATAGTAAATGAAAATCAAAATAAAAGTTGTATAGTGTGTAAGTCACAACATCCGATATATCGATGCCCTACTTTTTTAAAATTTAGCGTTGAGGAAAGGCTTAAATTCATTCGTAAACACAAACTTTGTAATTTGTACTTAAAATCCAACCATATTCAAATTAATTGCTTATCTAAATATAGATGCATATGTGGTGGTTTACATAGCCATTTGATTTGTTCTCAAAACTGTACAAAATCGAAAATGAAAAACCCTTTAGTCATCTATAACGGAAATGAAAAAGAATATTGCGAATTAATTAATAAAAATTTTAATGCTAATACGACCGCGTCAGTGTTGAGTAATAACACATTGCTTAATTGATAAACAAGGACAGTGTTTTTTGTTGAGTAATAACTCAATTCAAGATACTTTAAAATTATTTTTTGATTTAGAGGGTCTGGGGATACGAGATGATCCAGTTGTTCATGAAAGGGATCAAGCAATGGAAATTTTTAAAGAAACTGTTGAATTCGAAAATGGCCGTTATATTGTACAACTTCCCTTTAGAAAATCTTATAATGAATTGTCCGATAATTATTCCCTGGCTAAACAACTTTTCCAGGGTTTGTGGAGAAGATTTGGTCATGATTCGGAATTATATCAGCAATACCGTGAAATCATTCTCGATTACTCAGAACAGGGTATTATAGAAGAAGTTAAAACCGAAACTACAGATAATGAGTTAAAAAGTCCTGTATATTATTTACCTCATCAGGCCGTAAGAAAGGAAGGTCGCTTAACATCGAAAACAAGAATTGTATTTGACGCTGGAAGTCATCAAAATAATGAACTCTCATTAAATGATTGTTTATGGCCAGGAATTAATTTAAATCCAAATCTCTTAGACATATTAATTAATTTTAGATTGAATGCAATAGCCTTTTGTTCTGATATTAAACAGGCTTTCTTACAAATCTGTCTCGCTAACGAACACAAAGATGCCGTTCGATTTCTCTGGAGTGATGACGAACCGTGTGTTCATAAAAAGCCCAAACTGCAGGTATACCGTTTTAATCGAGTAAATTTTGGTGTCAGTTCAAGTCCTTTTCTTCTCGCAGCCACGATTAGGCATCATATTGAGAAGTATAAACATGAATTCCCTGACACTGTAGAACTTTTAGATAGAAGCTTCTACGTTGACGATCTTATTTCCGATGGTAACGAATTTGAAGAAGCGCTTCAAACTTCACGAAGAGCAAAATATGTTATGGAAGCTGCTGGAATGGATCTCAGAAAATGGATTACTAATGATACTAATTTAATGGAGCAATGGAAGAAGGAAAATTTTGATGTACACCCTGTACATGAAACTGTAAGTTTGGACGCAAATGAAACAAAAGTCCTAGGATTGTCATGGAACACTCATGAAGATTACTTGACTACGGACACTAAAGGTCTATTGGAATTTGTTTCTTTAGATAAAATACGAAACGCTTTATTCTGCAAGCAGTTGGTAAGATCTTTGACCCATTAGGGTTAATTTCTCCTTTCACCGTTAGAATGAAATGCCTCCTTCAAGATCTCTGGAAGGAAGAAATTCAATGGGACGACATTTTGCCTACACATATTGAAAAGGAGTGGAAAAAAGGGCGTGAAGAACTTCCCCACTTAGGAAGTCTAAAAATACCCCGATTAGTTCAAGATTCTACTTTGCTAGAAGATGATGTTGAGCTGCATAGCTTTTGTGACGCCAGCAATAAGGCGTATGGCGCAGCCATATATTTGAGGACTAAGTCAAGGAATGGAATTTCTGTTGAACTTGTGACTTCAAAAAGTCGTGTAGCACCATTAAACTGTGTGACCCTGCCCAGACTGGAATTACTCTGAGCTCTAGTCGCTGCTCGCCTAGCATCTAGGGTGAAAAAGATCGTGAATCTTAAAAGATCCTGTTTACAATATCATTGGACTGATTCCAAAATAGTTCGGTTTTGGATAAAGGGAAACAAAACCCGATGGAAACAATTCGTTGCTAACCGAGCAAACGAAATAACCTGTCTAACGGATCCCCACTCATGGTACCATTGTGCTGGTAAAGAAAACCCTGCAGACTTACTCTTTCGTGGACTGAGCGCTGACTGTCTGGTAACAAATTCCAGGTGGTGGACAGGTGCAGAATTTTTGACAGATCCTGAATTTCCTAAAAACTTTCAACAAGTGGTTCCTGAGTTAGACTACCTCACAGAAAATGAGAAAGAGACTGTAGTTAAAGAAAGGAAAAAATTGCCTGAAACTGATAGAAGTGAAGAGATTGTCTTGCTGAATAGCGATTCCTCTAGCATCTTTGACGAACTTTTAGAACTTTCTAATAATTATTTCAAAGTTATTAATATTTTGTCTTATATTTTCAGATTCATCTACGACTGTAGGAATAAGTCTAAGATGGTTGGCCCCCTAACTGTAGCCGAATTCAAGGATTCAAAAATTAAATTTATTAAGCATGCCCAAAAACCCTTGTTTGATAAAAAAGAAATTCCAAGTAATATTTCTAATTTGTTTCCATTTGTAGATGGAGAAGGAATAGTTCGCGTAGGCGGAAGATTAGAAAATGCATCGGTGCCATATTTTCTTAAGCATCCTGCGATTTTACCAAAAGGTTCAAAATTAAGTAAACTTTATTTTAACAGCTTGCATAGAAGACTCTTTCACGTTGGCCCACAGGGATTGTTAAATGCAGTACGACAAAAATTTTGGCCTTTGAGCGGCCGTAGCATCGCACGTAAAACCGTTCATCAATGTGTGACATGCTTTAAAAGCAGACCCATTCTTTCTTTCCAAATTATGGGAAATTTGCCCAGTGAAAGAGTAAATGTATCCAGCCCAATTACTATTGCTGGACTTGATTTATGCGGACCCTTTTTAGTCAAATATAAAAATCAGAGAAAGGGAACTCTAAATAAAGTGTACATTTGTGTTTGCATATGTTTTTCTACGAAGGCCATCCATCTCGAGTTATTATCGGATCTCACTTCCAATGCTTTGATAGCAACACTTAAACGTTTTACTAGTAGACGGGCAAATGCTCCAAAATTTACACAGATAATGCTACTAACTTCGTGGGAGCAAACTCAATATTAAAGAAATTTCATAAATTAATTAATTTTCCCGATGAAAATTTAGCTCAATATTTCGTGTCAGAAAGTATAGATTGGAAATTTATACCTCCCAGGTCCCCTCACTTTGGAGGACTTTGGGAAGCAGGTGTAAAATCTGTGATGCACCATCTTAAAAGAGCGATAGGAAATTTTCACTTTACTTTTGAAGAATTTGAAATTATTGTGATTCAGGTAGAGGGAATATTAAATTCGCGTCCACTGACTCTCCTCAGTAATGACGCAGATAACTTCGATGCTTTGACCCCTGGTCACTTTTTGATATGGAGACCTATAACATCAATACCTGAGCCAAATTTAATAAATGTAAATGAAAATCGTCTCGGTCAGTGGGAAAAGATTACTAAGGTTGTACAACTAACATGGAAAAAATGGAAGTCTGATTATTTGAATACATTGCAAGCTAGATCGAAATGGATAAATGAAAAAAATGATAGGTCAAATGGTTTTAATCAAAGAGGATTTCTTACCCATAAATACTTGGCCTTTATGTCGAATCCTAGTTGTATATCATGGGTCAGACGGAAAAGTGAGAGTTGTCAAGGTTAAAATTCAATCAGGTGAATTTAAAAGAGCTATTAGTAAAATAGTGTTCTACCAATTGATACTAAGTGAATTGTGTGTATTTGTATTGTATTTTATATTTCATTTGTGTAAATTTGTAGGTTTAAATTTTATTATTACATTTAAATTGTGCTTTAATTATGTGCTAATTTTATTATGCTAATTATGTTATTTGTAAGTTCTTGCATGTGAACATGGCAAGGCCGGGCGGGATGTTGGCGCATGCGCGCCAACGTCATGCGCGCTAATGCAGATATTCTGCTCTTCAGCGCTGTACCGGCAGATGAGAACTTTCTATGAAAGAAGGCAGACGAGAATTTTCTCTGTAATACGTTGACGTGGGCAATAATGGAAATCTTGATAATTTGAAGCTCACAATTATTAAATGATAAAAATTTGCTTCGTTTGTTAACAGCCTTTAGATGTGTGGTCAAATAAAAAGTAAAAAAGAAACAAGCGTAGCTGGTCCGTCTTTAAAATAATAACAACGAAACAACTAAAATAAACATTTTCCTTAACTGTACCTTAATAAGATAGAAACAAAATTCAAACAGATTTTTAAAGGTAAACGGTCACTTTAATATGATTTAAGGTATATATTTTACATCATTTATGATTCAAATATTTAAGTAAGCGATCGAAAAATAAAAACTAAAAGCACTGAAAAAAAACAATAGGAGTAATAGTTTTTAAAAGAAATTATGATTTATGCAAAAATATATATATATCAGAATATGTCGTTGCCATTATTTTCCCTAATTTCATATGTACTTTATAAATGTAGATATTAGGGTGATGGAGATTGTTCATCCCGAATCTACGATGGTTTGCTCTTACGCAATGGGCTGGTTGTCTAGGGGGGTAATTTTGGATTCCATGTAATGTTGTTGATGATATTCAAGGATGAAGCTTGCAGTAGTTTTACTCGTTTATTAGGAGAGATGATGAAGAATGAAAAGTATTTACAATATTATATGAAAAGTAAGTTGACCAGTTCATCAGATAAAGATAGATGGCTGCCTCATTTAACCCATATTGGCGATGGACGTTGGAACGCGCTCGGGCGTTGAAGTTTACTTCCAACGCGGGTAGCGAAGGAGAAGAGAAGCGGAGAAAGTGGCGGCAAAAAAAAAGCGCGAAAACGAGCTTCACTCAGTTTTGTTCTGGGATAGGTGGCGCTGCATGAGCTTATCACATGACTCTTGATTCGTGGCGACATCTATTGAGTATCGGAGGAACTGGTTTTACAGTAGATTGAAAAAATAAAATTAATTGCTTAAGAATTAGATGGAAAATCCTACATAAATGCTTCTTTTTTTTCGTGATATTTTGAAATTATCATTGATATTTTATAAAACTTAAATCTCATAGTCAAAATCATCTTCATCCAATGGATTCATCTATGACTTTTTGAAGATGAAATTGCTCACAATATGGCCATGAAAGAAGCCAGTATTTTTCCTGGGGTGGGTTCAAAAATTTCTCTCACCTACCTTGAAACATATTCAAAAGTAAAGATATCAAAGTTGCAACTGTGGAAAATGTTTTTGACTCACTCATGTGGCAAAAACTTGGCGGTGTTCTTATTATTAAGGGAGTTATAAATGCCCAAATCCCTATTGTAGGCTTGTAAGTAGACACACCAGGAGTCTTGACTTTGACAAGGGGCAGAAAAACCTGAGACAGCTCTCATCAATAATACCGCCAGAAGTTAAAAAGACTTAATAACTAGCCCGAGAAAGACGTCTCTTTCATTCTGATTGATTACGACCCAGCAAACTTCTTCTTCGGACCCAATTCATCAATATTCGAAATAGCCCCCAGCAACCAATTACAAACATTATCTACCTTTCCATGGGGTCGGAGAAATCACACGATGCCGAAGTGGTGACCCATGACTTGAACACTAAATTACAATATAGCCTGGAATTACTGGTTGTATATTTGCTCCCGACGCAAAATACTTGCCTCTGTGTATCTAAGACAATCACACATAAACCACAACTGGATTTCCTGGCTACGGCTCACGTGTCGAAGAGACCCGCCATTCAACTTGAGACAGCCGATATCAAAGACGTCAAAGGGAAACTATTTCAAACAAAATTCAATACAACAAGGTTGGAATGAAAACCTATAGCAGAAAAGCTGGAAAAATGGCCTCCTCTATAAATATTAGTCAGAACGTTTATTTTCGTATCATCACGATGACATTGGAGGTGGAGTATGCAGCGACTCTCATGAACAACAGCGCCAGAAGTTAAAATGTCTTATTAGAGAAACGTCTCTTGAGCCGTCTGCGAGAGACGTCTCTTTTAGTCTGGGTGGTGAAGGCGCTGCAGTAAGCGACCAGTCAACATTTCTTCAAAACCAATGAACCATAACACGAAACAGCCCTTGGCATCCAAGGTCAGCAACTCTCTTCCCCTCCATGGGTTGAAAAACCACCGACACTGGAACCCTTTCCGACCTGTAGTAACAGCAATTTTTTTTTCTAGGCCTGTCCCAAGCATCTTTTAAATTGTATGGAACATGACAAAGAAGATATAATTACTTAACTTCATCTCGTATAAGATTTTTGGTCCTATGGACAAGGTCTAGTTCGACTTCATTATGTAGAATAGATCATAACTCAACAACAGCAACTCTTGAATTTTTCGTGTTTGAGTGTTTTTATTTTTTTCACGAATCATGTTAATGTATTTTTTAATTAACCCCCCCTCCCCCCCCCAAAAAAAAAGGAAAAGAAAAAAAAAGGGGGGGGGAAAGAAGAAAAGAAAAAAGAGAGAAAATTGCATTAAAATGAATAATCTGTTCAAACAAATTTGTTTAAACTGAGAAATATTTATACTAAATTTAAAATAAGAATTTGAAATGTAAATTTTGGAAACATTAAGCAATAGATAAAAAAAAACGTATTTTAAAAATTGATTATTAAGTTATGAATAAAAAAATTAAAAGCAAAAACTTCATTAATGTTTATATTTGTACTAAATTTAAAAAAGAGCTTTCAGAATTTCTTTATGGGAAAAATATGACAAAGCCAATCAACATAGGGGGAAAAAATCCATGCATAATTTATTTTTTGCGTTTTATTTATTATCATGAAAAAAAATATTAATCTAGAAAATTTCCATTCGATTGCACATAAATTGAATAGAAAACAACTAAACAAAAATGAAATATCCTTGGAAAAGAAAATCACATGACCTCGAATTAAATGATTTATGAAGTATCACCTGAATTGTGACAAAAAAAATTATCAAAACACCAAAAAAAAAATCCATTTTGTGAGAAAATAGGTTGTTTCTTCAGACTTAAAAATCATATACAAACAATATTAATGAAAGTAACATTTTTATCACTCGTATTTCAGATGTTATAGAGATTTTTTTATTTGATATTAATGTATTGTCTAATAAATCATGAACAATTGAACGGAAAAAAAATATTTTCCAGAGATAGAGAGAGAGAGCCAAAATGAAAGGAAAAATATTAAAATTCAACATCTAAAAATAAATAATTTTACTAGCAATTCATTTATGTAAGAAATTTATCTGTAATGAACCAGAAATAAATAATAATGTTTTTACATTAATTATACACGTATACAGCATGATAAGAGAGAGAGAAAATTTGACGGCCGGATTGAAATGAGTATAAAATATACTTAAGCGTTGAATATTTAAAACTTTCTCATTAAATATTTATATTGAGTAACAAAATTTATAATCTATAACATGTATAATAACTAATTTTAAAATCTACAGTTCATGAATTATTATTAAATTCAAATTAAAACAATTAGATAACTCATGAAGCTTGTTTTGGGTCTTAATTTAATTCCTTTTTTGTAAATGTGACTTTGTTCTTATTTATCGATTGTGTTTTTCTTCTAGTACACACACGTACATTCGCTGAAGTGGTATATATATATATACAAAGAGCTGAAATGTGAAATCCAGTTTCTATTTTAATACATAACGGCGGTTTTTAGACGCAGTCGGAAGCAGAAATTGGCATTTTGGATTCCAATGCTTCCTGGAAAGTGTTATCACTAACCACCGCCCAAATCTGATAAGGAAAATTTAACTAGTGTAACGATTACTTAAGATACAAGTTAATCTCAAGCTTTCTTTCTTTTCTTTTTTTTTTGAGAATTATTTATTCATAGTTATTCTAATTTACCGTTCATTTGTTCCGTTTTTCTCAAGCTGAATGTACTTGTTTTATCTATCATCTTGAGTTTACTTTTTTGTTTTTTATCGGTCCAGTTGAGAGATTTTTGTGAATTATTTAGTTCAATTAAATAACTATTGAAAATCAAGGTCAGATGTTGTAGGCTTTGTCTCAGTAACTGCATTGATTTATAAAATAAAATAAGTAATAATTCAGTATATGTCAATTACTTAACTATATATAGTTTTGTCACTTCATTAAATATTTTCATTCATTTTGTCATATACCTTTCTAAAATATCTTACCAGAACGACAACCCAAAAGTAAATCATATCTTTATAATATTTAATGCCAATCAGAACTAAATTCAAAAAATAAAAAAAAATTACGAGAATCCATCAAACAAATTTTCTTCTTTCTAACGAAAATGGTCGTTCTTCATTTTGCTTCAAACTGAAAATTATTCTACATTTCTAAACAAATTATTACTTTATTATTTACTTTTTATTTTCAATTTTATCAGTCTCAAAAACCAAAGGTCTTTAATTGTTTTTTGTAATTAATTAGTACATTAAAGGGATAATCTCAGTTGCCTTTTGCTTGTGCGTTTGAATCCTAAAAATTAATAAAATGAAATATTAAATAAATTAAACCAACATTTTAATGCAAAGTTTTGCAAAGAATACATTTAATCACCCAAGGTGCGCTTTTTTTTATAATTATTATTAAATTACTCAATTAAATATAAGAATTAAAGTAAACAATGAAATATCGAGAAATGGACAATAGTAAACTTTTCCGATATTTAAATTAAAGGAAACGATAAATTGTTAAGTTGAATATATTTAAGCTAAATATAATTAAAATTGAAGCAAATGATAAAAAATTGAAAAGCGATATCTGATACTCGAAAACGCCCTACCTAAACCAATAGCCCCTTAGGTGTCTAAAATAAAGCAGGCTGTGTTTAACTACGTACATTTAATACTGTGTTACATAGTGTGACACATTTATAACTGTTATGTATTAAAATCAGGCATCATCAAAAATAATTTTCTTCCTACATATTCATAAGTTCCTAATAAATTAGAACGTTAAAATTAAGCATCATTAAAAATAATTTTTTATCAAACTGAATATATCTAGAATATCGAAATATTTGATTGATAATTATCAATGATTTTTCAGTGTACATGAATGAACAAATTCAATTTACAATAAATATGTTTTAAATCGAATCAAATATGTGGCTTTTTTTTTTTTCAAACCACAAACAACCAAATATAATTGAATAT
>BMAW01005393.1:0-93295 GCA_019974015.1 Nephila pilipes
ATATATATATATATATATATACATGTTCACACCCACATATATATATATATAATTAATGCTAACCATTTTAAATATTTATTAAAAAACTATTAGGATGGAGTAGCTAGCCGTTTTGTAGGAAGTGGAAAGAAATTTATAATTATTGTTTTCTTAGAGTAGAACCTGATACAATTATTATTTTGAAGAATATAATTAGTGTAGCTAAAAATAGAAATATGAATACATTTATTCCAGAAGGCTGCCTTTAAAAAAATTCCAGAAAGGTGCCTTAAAATTTAAAGTTGTCTTTCTTGTCATAAATATTTTAATTTCATCATCTTTAATTTTCGCTTAAGGTCAACATATTCAGTTATATACTTACTATTATTAATTTGAATAAAATTTAAATATATATTGATTAAGTAGGTAAGTAAGGTTTATCTTCAGAAGACTTATTATAACTGAAAATAAGTAATTTATCTATTTGTCTATGAATATATGCAGATACAATGAGTTAGCACATTGTAAGGCCATTCGTTTTGTTATTTCGAGGTTAATGCATAATAAATATAACTTATAGTATTCAATCAATAAAAGTCATAAAACATGTGTTTTTTTGAAATAAATAGTGCGAAGGGGATTCCAAAATTACATTTTTTAAAGACAGGTGGAACTTCAAGGGCTAGTTGGAGTTACCTTTGTTTGTTGATATCTAATTAGCAACGCAAATTAAAAGCAATGTATTGCATCCTGTGAATCTTCTCCAAATAACGAGAAAACATTTTCACTGGAAATTTATTGTGATAATTTTTTGCGAGACGAAAGGTGTCATACTTATAGACTTCTTGAACCAAGGAAAAAATATGAATTGATAATGCTGTAATTATCTACTCTATTATTTTTCCTAATGCGCCATTTCCATTCCAAACTCGAGTATTTATTGAAATACACCCGTTTATTAGCAGCTTTATTATTTGCACCAACAAGATGAACGTTTATAAACTTGCTAAAAATATCATACAAGGATTTTACAAATAAATTTAGCAATATTCAATTGAGACATAAAAAGTTTAGTTATCCTAAATATAGAACATATTCTATATTATGTAATGCAGAGAATGATGAAGATTTTGAATTTATTTTCCACAAAAATTTCAATTGTATACTGCTGTTTGTAGAAAATGCAACACCATGAAAGAATCATCAGAATCAAATGAAATTTAATGCAGAAACGACTTGTACTGATACAAATAAATGATGAAATTTTCAAAACAAAAGAAACAAATTAAGCGTCCGAAATCAGTATTTGGTGCAGCCACTATGCGCTGCAATAAGTGCTGCTATACGACGTGGCATGGAGTCAAACAGATGTTGAATATCTGCTTGAGGAAGAGAATTCCATATCGCTTGTATGCGCAACCAAAGTTCGTCTTTGGAAACTGCAGGACGCGGATCACGAGCGAGACGCCGACCAACCATATCCCACACGTGCTCAATAGGCGACATATCCGGTGAATAAGCAGGCCAAGGAAGAAGTTGCATGCGTTGTGCTGAACAGAAGTCTCGAACAGTCAGCGCAACATGTGGGCGTGCATTATCCTGCTGAAAGATAGCTCCAGGGATGCCTTGAAGGAAAGGAACGACTTCGGGCTGTAGCACTTCACGGACGTACCTGTTGCTATTGAGATTACCCTCAATTCGTATCAAATTGGATCGTCCATGATACGAAATCGCACCCCAGACCATAACTCCGGGTGTTCGACCACTATGTCGTTCAATAATACACTCAGGAAGGCAGCGTTGACCGGCATAACGTCTAACACGAACACGGCCATCATGGGTCCACAAATTGAAGCGTGATTCATCTGAAAAGACAACTTGGTGCCAATCAGCTCGCCTGTCTCTGTGCTCAAGAGCCCACTGCCGACGCAGCCGTCGATGATTCGCCGTGAGGGGAATCCTGTATAAAGGCACCCTTGCACGCAATCCACGGCGCAGCAGACGACGACGAATTGACGAAGCCGACAATTGTACACCTGTAGCAGTAGACCAACGTGCTGCCAGCTGCCTGGAGGAAGCTGTGCGATCATTCACCGCCATGCGGAGCAGGTGTCGATCATCGCGCTCTGACGTCACCTTCTGTCGTCCAGTGCCTGTTTTTCGAGTTGTTCGGTGCTCGTCGGTCCACTGCTTCCAAACTCGCATCACTGTGGAACTGTTCCGCTGCATACGAGCTGCTATTGCGCGATAGGAAAATCCTCCTTCTCGAAGGCCGATTATCCTCCCTCGTTCAAACTCCGTAAGTTGCTTGAATTTCTTATTCTTCCGTCGTGGAGGCATACTCAGGTCTCACTAAACGTTTGCCACTAACAAATAATCATAGACTTTTTTCAACGTCCCGCTACAGCACTTTATTTATACGCTTTCAGCATCAATTCAGAGGGCGCTGCGCACGCCGCGCACGCGCGATTGCTCTGAAACTTTATTAATTTGCATAATATCCTATAATTGACATTTGCTGCGAATTTCATTTGATTCTGATGATTCCTTCATGGTGTTGCATTTTCTACAAACAGCAGTTTATATATATATATATATGAAAAATAATGTTTTTCAGTCACAGATTTCTGAATTAACTTAAAATACCAGCGCTAAATAGATATGCATTCTCCATACCTTCATTGAACTCATATTATTCATTTTGTACATTGCTTGTGATACAGCTCAGATTTATATCATGACAGTTGAGTTTTTAATGTTGTAATTCCGACAAATTCAAATAAATATAAACATCTCAAATAATTTCTCAGAAAATTTAATATTATAATGCAACCATTATTCTAAAGTACGAAGGTCTTTTAATAAGTTCTCTGAAAAAAATAGAAAAACAAGCGATTTTAAATAGATTTCTTTATCCTTTCAGCTCATATATTTTTCCAAGCGTTTCTTCGACTTTTGCAAGCCTCAAAAATTAAGGTTTTGGAAGATCCTGTAAATAGACATTTGTATAACCTCTTCATTCGATATGAACCATTGTCCGTCAGACATTTTTTAAGTTAGAAAATAAAAAAGTCCCTTGGAATCATATCCGGTGAATACAGTGGATGTTTTAATACTTTGAAGTTCAATTCCTTGATTTTGTCCATAGAAACTGCACAGGTGTGCACCTGTGTATCATCTTGATGGAAAAGGATCTTTTTTTTTTTCAAATGAGAACGTTTTTTCTTTATTTCTCACCTGGAGCATTAACGATGCATAATACTCTCTAGTTATTGTTTTTTTCCTAACTAATCGGTGTAGATAGCTCCACCATCACCTTATCGGCAGATTTCACGATCTTTGCTTTCTTTAGAACGTGTTCGCCTTTAAATTTCCATTATTTAGACTATTTCTTCATCTCTAGAGTGTAATAATAATGTATTCACGTTTCGTCCATAGTTATGTATCGACGCAGAAATTCGGGAGGATGGCTACAAAAAGCACCAAAATAGCCCCAGAGTCGATCACACGATTGCGTTTATTTTCCACTGAGAGCAAACGTGCCAACCATCTTGTCGAGACTTTTTTTTTCATACCCAATTTTTTGTGAGAAATTGAAAAAAAAACGACACCTTGTGAAATATCATTCGCTTCAACTGTTTTGCGCATCTTGATTCGTCGAACACTCAAAATCATATCGTGGATTTTGTCACTCATTCCCAAAGTATTTGGACAATTTAGACAACCGGGTGTTAAGAAAATGCTGTCTTTCATCTAGCTCCTATATTATTGGGAATATAATTACTGATATATTTAATTTTATAAGGCATTGTGAAACATGTCAACTTCACAACTCATCAAAAGATATATGGAATTTTTGAATCTCTGCCAAAAGTTACTAAGCCTTTCGAATTAATTTCAATAGGTAATGTGGGGGGGGAGGATAAACTACAATAACTCTCAAAAGAAGTATTTACGTGTTGTGGTTGATCAGACGACATATTATAAGTAGACATTTCCTTCCACCTTCCAAGAATATTACCATCGAAAATTATGCAAATTGTTTCAAACAATTTTTTAACTTCTAGGTCCCTGAACAAATACTGTGATAAGAATGCTGCTTTCACCTCATCCCATTTTAGAACATTTTTGTGGAAATATAATATTACGCAATTACTAATTGCAGCACATAATTCTCAGTACAATCAGAAAAACGAAAGAGTTAATAAGACTTTTTAGAAGCAAACATAAGATGTAAAATAAATTCAACCTGCAATAAAATTCCTTGTACAAAATTAATAGAATATGTTAGTGCAGAATACAATAGCTTACCGCATGATGTAAGAAAATGTCATCTGTATATTTCATGAATGGAGTGATTCCACTCATCTGACCTTTAAAAAAGTAAACACATCCTAACATCCTCTACTGGTAGAAGCAAGAAAATAGCAATCCAAAGAATCTAAGCCGAACATGAAAAGAGTAAAATTAGATAATAGAAGTTTTTTCTGATTCTGTATTTAAAGTCGGTATGTTAGAAAGATAAGAAGATTTTATGTACCCTAATACCAGGAAACTTAATCTACTTTTAACAGGTCCATACACCATGTTAAACCAATTGGCCCCTGTAACTTTTGAAATAGGTAAGTAAAACCATATTCAAGCATCCTCACTGATCTAGTTCATGTTAACAAATTGAGACATTATTTTTCACAAGATGATTTTCAACTCTCAGATCAGACCTCACATGATACTTTTAATAGTCTAGATTAAGATTTGTTTCCAAATTAAGAAATTTTCATTTCTTGTATGGCTCTAAACAGCTTTGCTTAAACTTTTGTTTTTTAGCGATAGGTCGGGGCATATCTATAATAAAGTCAGACTGCCTTTTCTTTAAATTGTCCAAATGCATTTTCTTTTGTTTTTTTCGCCTTTGAATAAATATTTTATTTTGAAACTCCAGTCATTACAGTCTTCATGATACTCTATTGAAAATATAAATGAGATTAAATAACTATGAATATAATGCTTGTCATATTTAGCCATAATCCTTATATAATCTGTCTTAATTTTTGTTTGTACATTGTTTTGTCACATGTTTTTTGTTGTTGTTGTTGTTGTTTTTTATTGTAATATACTGTTTTGTACTTACTTCTGTAAGCCATGTGTGATACTTAGTGGTACACAGGGACGTTGTTTGTTGCTCAATAAAAAAAATATTTAGCTGTACATGTAGAATTCTTTCTTTCATTAGTTAAAAAGAGTCTTGTAACTTAAATGAAACATTTTGTAAAAATATGCGTGGTTATCTTTAAATTTAATAAATTTCGTTCGTTGTCAAACCTTTTTTTCTGTTTTCTTGCATTATTTTCCAATAAGAAATACATAGCAAGCAATCTTCTTGTTCTTGATTTTATAAAGTACGTTTTTATTGATTTCTCTCTTAACTACTCGTTGTAATAGAACATTACTTCATACTTACTTGATCATAAAAGTCTTATCATAATTCTTATGTAAATTGTTATTTTTCCTTGCTAATTTGAAATTACTGTTTGTTCTAAAATTCCCAGAAAAAGACTGCGAGAAAAGAGAAAATAAAATTGAAAATAATTTTTCCCTACTGACTATTTTGTCAAATAGGTGCAAAATTTTCAAGACTCTTATCATCTACCAAAAAATAAAAGATTTTAAAAAGTGTCGAAAAAAGGAGCTTAGTTAAGTCAGGTAGTGTTTTTTCTCACACCATGATTCCGGTTCCTGACTCTGACTAGTGCAGACGACTGTTCCTGAGCTCCTATTTTGAAACGTTTTATTTTTTCCCTTTTTCACTATTGGTGTTGAAGGAAATTGTGCATTTAGTATTGTTTTCCTCTCGGCGTTTAGCCATGGCTTCGACCATGGAAATTAGTGAAGCCGTTCCCACGGAATTAACACTTCTTCCGAGGAATTCGACTGAAGAAAATCATCCGAATGAAGTTCCGGCAACTGATGAAGACATCGTTACTCCAGTTCGCCTCGACCCAGAAGCCTCACCTGACGAAATCAACAACTCCTTCGTCAAAAATGTAGAAGGTATTAGGAAACTAATACAATTACGAGACCTTTACGCTTGATGGGCAAAGCGTTTGAGCGCCGCATCGTATCAAAACCCAACGGACTTCTCAAAGGCGCACGCAGAATTGGGCATAGTATATCTCAACTTACGCCTATCAAAAGTAAAGTTAAGTTCCACTCTTCAAACTACCTGCTACTGTAGCTATTCTGGATAAAATTATAGAAGCTGCAAGGAAGAAAGAAGAAAAAAGAATGAAGGAAATGGCGTCGAAGAATAATGGCGGCCATGTTCCAGCCAATTCTCCGGAAGTGGGCGGAGCCAATCCACCGGAAGTGGGCGGTGCTAAGCCCTAATCTCCAATTAAGGGTGGAGCATCAAAGAAATATAACGCTAAGAAGCGTTCTGCCGATGAAGATGGCTTTTCTGCTCCTTCCAAGCATCTTACCGTGAAGAATGGTATTATTAACGAACCCAAAGGAGATGAGATTACTGAAATTAGTGAGGATAAGGACGCTGGGGAACCAGTGAACACCACCACCACTCCTAACAAAACAAAAATCCCACCTTTTTTCATCACTCCTAAAGGAGATTGGAGGCAACTCCTCTCCTTTGCACGTTTGGAAGCGCCTTCGCTTTATACCAAACTCAGCGGCCGCTTCCTCCGTCTCACTGTCAACCATGAGACGGAATACAGAAAATTGGCAAACTTTCTCCGCACCGAAGGTGTGGAATTTAAATCATATATGTTAAAATCGGACCGTCCTCTCAAATTAATTTTGCGAGGCCTTCCATCTACTACAGATTTAGAGGAAATTAATAAAGAAATTGAAAGCGAAGGCTTTCAAGTTCACAAAATTTCAAACCAAGGCTCCAATGCCTCTGATTTACTTTCAGTTAATTAACAACCTACAGGCTGAACAAATTTACAATTTTACTGAAATGTTCGGAACTCAAATAAGCATTGAAAATTACAGGGGAAATAAACGCCCCTCTCAATGCTGGAGGTGTCAGGGGTTTCTTCATTCCTCTGAGGTTTGCCACCTCCATATCAAGTGTGTCAAATACGCTGGGGCGCACAGGGCACGAGATTACCCAAATGACTTTGACACTCTCTGCGATGTGCAAACTGTGGTGGGGATCACGCGGCGAATTGGCGCCAGTGCCTCCGATTCCCAAAGGGTAAAAACTCAAACCAGAAAAATTTAAATAAAAATTTAAAAAACTCTAGCCCTAAAATAAAAAATATTAATTCTTCCAAGAACCAGCGTCCTATCGAGAGTTATCGACAGGCCACGCCCCAAGTTTCTTATTCTCAAATTCTGACCGGACAGGTTACGGAGCATATTGTCCCTATTCCAAATCCTACGGCTACTCCCAGCACTGGAAATTTTGGGGAAATTTTCCGTGCCGTAATATCTATTGCTAGTGACGCAAATGTCGATGAGCAATTATTTGCTCGGGCATTTAGGGAGTGTCTCCCTGCCCTCCGCCAGGTCACTGCGGCCGACGACAAGGCTTGTATTATTTTTGAAGCCTATGTCGCTCTTAAACATGGCGCGCATATCGCGCTATTACCAACATTAATATTCAATCGTGACGTGCACGACATTTCTCTTGTTTTCTGGAACGCAAATGGTTTGCGTTCTAAGATTGACGTCACAGAGCATAATTTTGATCTGTTTTTGGTTCAAGAAACAAAGCTCCAACCGGGGCACGAACCCCAGATCGCCAACTATCGTCTTTACAAAGACGATAGAATAACTTTAACTCCTCGTATCGACGGAGGCACAGCTTTATACTGTAAAAATAATTATGAACATTGCAGAGTCCTCTTGCCGAGGTTACAGTATATATTAGATGCAACTGCTATCGAAATCAAAATTAATAATTATCCACCACTGCGAATAATTTCTGCTTATATTCGCAGTACCCCACTTAATAGATGCCGTTTTCCAGAGGAGGACTTCATTAAACTTCTCAATTCTGGTAAAAATGTTATCATTGCTGGAGACATGAATGCTTGTCACAAAGACTGGCATGATTCAAGATCAAACACTTTTGGTCAAAAACTCAAAAATGTTATAAGCAGAACTCTTGCTGCTAGGGTTGTTGCACCGTACACCCCTACGCCCATAAACGTTAGGTCCCGGCCGGGGGCTAGGGATTCTATTATCGATCTTGCAATCTTCAAAAATATTCCCTTCAATTATGATATAAGAGTCATTAATGATCTAAAATCAGATCATTTACCGATCATTTTGACTCTTAATACAAACTCTGCATTTTGAAATTACCAGAACAACTCTCTATCAATTGGGAGAATTTTAAATTTATATTAAATTCAAAACCCCTCCCCATTCCTGAAACCTCTAGCAATGAAGATATTGAAAAATCTATCGACAAAATTGGTGAAATTATTTCTGAGGCACTTGTGATGGCCTCAAAACCAAAATTTAAACCTCCTCTTCTGTGACTCCCTATTGAGATCAGAAATAAAATTCGTCACAAAAATTATGTACGGAGAGTCTTGCAAAGAAGTAGGAATCCGGCACTTAAATCTGAACTCCGTGCACTCAGTAATGAGATCAAACGAGATATTCAACACTTTTCCCAATCCAGATGGGAAAAACACATTGAAGGCCTCTCGCCTGACTCAAACACCCTTTGGAGGGAAACCTCCCCACTCAAAAAGCCTTTTCATACCATTCCATCCCTGAAGGGCGCCTTAGGCAGTGTTGCTGTAGCTCCCATTGAAAAGGCGGAAGTTATAGCTGACAGCCTTCAAAAACAATTTGAACTCATTGAAGACGAGAATCCCAGATTCTCAGAACATACAAAACGTAAAGTCCAAAGATTTCTGGCTTCCCCCACATGCCTAGACCTGGAACCAGTCCAGGCTAGTGAAATTTTGGACTTTATTCATAAAACCAAAATTAAAAAGGCTCCGGGATTGGATTTAATTTCAAACCGAATCCTTAAAAATCTACCTCTTAAATTTATTTTCTTTTTCACGCTGCTCTTTAATTTTCTTATGGAAAACTGCTACTTCCCTAAGGCTTGGAAGATCGCCGTGGTGGTCCCCATTCTCAAGTCTGATTCGGATAATTCTAAACCTCAAAATTATCGACCCATATCGTTGCTCAGCTCGCTGAGCAAGGCATACGAATATATTATTTTGAGTCGCCTGGACCAGTTCTGCATTGCTAGGAATATTGTTATTCCAGAGCAGCATGGATTTGTTCCAAAGTGCTCTACAGTAACACACTTGCTTAGAGTCACCGAGACGGTCCAAGAAGGCTTTTCCAATAACAAGGTCACGGGTATGCTTTTTATCGATATTGCCAAAGCTTTCGATAAAATTTGGCACGATGGGCTCATTTCCAAGATGATGGAATTTCGGACCAACTAATCAAAATTATACACTCGTTCTTGGACTCTCGTAGCTTCCGGGTTCGAGTCGAAAATGCAGTCTCTTCCCCCAGACCAATCCTAAGTAGTGCCCTCAGGGATCGATTTTAAGTCCAAAAACTTTTTCTTTGTACGTAAATGACATCCCGAAGGCGTCCAACATTCACTTGTCGATGTACGCCGATGACACTGCCATTGTGTCCCAAGATATCTGTAATCGGAAAATTATTGAAAGATTGCAAAGGTACATATCTCATTTACAGCTCTGGTTTATTAACTGGAAAATTAAGGTTAATGCATGCAAAAGCGCTTGCCTCCTCTTTACGAAACAACGGCGTATTGGAAATTTGCCAGTAGTCACCATTTTCGACAAACACGTCCCCTGGGTAACTGAATACAAGTAGCTAGGGTTAATTTTAGACGCAAAATTAACATTTGCCCACCACATCTGAAAAACCTATCATAAGGCTATCGGAATGAGCAGATTGCTCACACGCTTGATTTCACGTAAGAACAAGCTGGGGATCAGGCACAAAATTTTGCTCTACAAGTCGATCTCACGACCGATCATGTTGTACGCGTCGCCTATTTGGGCATCTGCGGCGACGACCCATCTGAAACGACTGCACGTCTTTCAAAACATCCACCTTAGGAAAATGTTAAATGCTCCCTGGTTTGTTCGGAACAAAGTCCTGCATAACGACCTTAAAATTGAACCAATTCTAGAGTTCATCAAAAAACAATCTTTTAATTTCTTTAATAGGATCCCTCATATACCTAATGAATCGCTTCCACAGCTCCCTGCGTATGATGCAAGCATTGCATCTTCGCAGAAAAGACCCAGAGCGGTGCTCGGACACTCCTATGTTCACTTCCCAGTCCTAAAAAGACTGCGAGTGCATTGAAGCAATTCATTAGTGAAATCCTGCTTAATTTTCAAAATTCAGGACTTCACATCGATAAGTGGCAATGTCCCACGGTCAAAATGGACCTCGCGTAATACTGTCGATCACTTTCAAAAACTTTAATCTTTCGAAAACTTGAAAATTTAAACACTTTTCCAATTGTAAACAACTAAAATCATCATTTTTCTAAGTAATAACAGTTTTCTCCACCAGGCGTCGCTATTGGCGCATAGTTCCAAATTGCTCAATTCTTACTTTTCGACTCATTCTCCTCGCGTTTAAAATCTCCCTTAATTTAAAATAGCAAAATTTTCCTTTAAATTGGTTTCGGAACGGCATTTCTTTTTAATTCATTTTAATTCAATAGCTTAATTTTTCTTTTTATAACCTCTCAAAATTCCGCGGTCAACAGCTTTCTAGTAGTCGCTTTCGTCTTCGAATTGAAGTCCCGCCCCCTAATCTACTCCCTGCCCACCGCTATATATGCTTCTTAGCTTATGGCTACAGCATCCAATGGCAGTGCGCACTTTCATAACTATAATTTCCAACTCTGTTTCGGCAGTTCCTCACTCTGCCGAACGCCCAGGCGTTTGTTGCCTTGATCCTAATAATGATAACTTTTTACAATTCTGATAAACTAACTAATTATGCTCTTTAATTATAAATTATGATGAGAGGGTAAGTTTTTAATTTTTAAAATAGGTACCTCGTAATTTTAGCCGTTACCGTTACCGTTCTCACACCATATCTCAAATCTAACGGGTGAAAATAACCGAAATATGACGTAGACGTATTACCCCAACATGGCAATCTAAATTGAAGAAAAGGCGTTGTAAATAGTTACTCATAAAAGGAATTTTTATTTTTTTTGAAATAAAGATTCTTTGTTTGAATGTTCAAAGCAGGGATAAGAAATGTAAACAAAGATTCAATGTAAGGGTATTTACTTTAGTCATAGAATTTAAATAAAATATTATCAAAAAGGAATAAATATAAACTTAAAAGATATCAAGACTTCCCCTTATTTTCAAAAATAGATCTGTTCCATAGAAAACCAGTATAGTTTTAGTCAATATAATTCTGAATGCAATTTATATTCTATATAATATTACATTATAAAATATAAATAAAACAGTTTATAAAATATTTAATATAGATATTAAATATTCTATACCATATGTTGCTTCAGAATATTTAGGAAAACATTTTCATTTGATTTATGAATAATAAAGTATATTTCATAAGTAATTTAAAAGTTATATTAAACTTTCTCGATAACATTACTTCAGAATATTTAGGAAAACATTTTCATTTGATTTATGAATAATAAAGTATATTTCATAAGTAATTTAAAAGTTATATTAAACTTTCTCGATAACATTACTTCTCAAATAAGCTTATCCTAAATCAATTTTATAGATGTAATTCAACTTATGTAAATTCAACTGGTTTTCACATTCATTTTACTAATAAACTGAACCATAACAATTTACGACAGAAGACGGTGACTTAATAATTAAAAAACAAATGGCTAAGTTTATATAATATATTACGTAAAATGTCAACAAATAATATAATTGTAGCAACAATTGTTGAGGTGCACGTACACTTACATTCTACACCACCAAGAACAAGAAACTTATTTAATTTTGTTAACTTCAAATCATTGCATCTATGAATATAAGAAATAACGAATAAAAACGAAACAATAAATTAGAAATATTCGTATGATATAGTTTTAGCAAAGTAAGAAATCTAATATTTCAATCACAAAATCAATAATTTGTAGGAACAATTTTTATACATTTTCATCCTTTGTTTACATAGAGCAAGACTTTTAGTATCAGTAAGTAGTAAGAAATACATTGTTCACAAATCTTATAAAGCTACCATTTTCAAAGAGGCATGTAAAAACATAAGAATGGATAATTGAAATATTTTTATTGTATATTTTATATTTATAAATAAATTTATTTATATATATAAACTCTTACATTGCAAATGCGGTTCCAAAAATGCTATTTTACGACAGATAGTACTGATAAGATAATTTGGTGTTACTACTGTTTTCTGCCATTTGTTAAATGTCAGCAAAATAAATATGACACTGATTCAAAGGTTAGTTTTTATTGATGCCACATCAATTTGTCTTCCTTTTACTTGGAGTTGTTACCATCGATAGGAACTGGATTCCTCATTATGAAACAGATATCAAACAGCAATCAAAATAATGGATTATACTAAAGAAAACAAATTTGGTTTAATCTGCTGGAAAAGTTATGGTGATGAATCTTTGAAATACGCTGGGACTTTATTTCTTAGAACAAGAGAAAGCGATTACAGAAAAATAATACAGAGAATTTCCCCGTTCCTAACATGGGTACTTTTGAACTTCACCCAGAACAGGTAAATTACAGACAAAAATTTTCTACTAGGATGTATTTCACATTTTTAATAAGACTGTTTTGTCGAAATTTTAAAAATTTTGTGGAAGATTAAAATACTTACAACTCAAATTCACGAGAACCAAGGAATTGTTCGTTGCAAATGAAATGATGGCATTCCTAAAACGTGAAATTTAATCTTGGGTAACTTTCAGAAAAATCGATGCAACGTTTGGTTCTAAGAATACATCTTTAATTTTTGAAATATTCGATCAAAAGTTTTACGAAACCGTATATTTTTGTCATGTCAGAAAATATTTCAAACGTTTTGATTCTAAATATGTAAATTATTTAATAGACCTGTATCAGAAATCTTGTTTTGATTTCAAAATCAACTCATAAGAACAAATATCAGTTTAAAGGTTTTATCCTCTGATATAATTAATTGAAAATTTTAGGTCTTCAAAACAATAAAACCCTACTATTTTGATTAATAATTTTTTTCATAATGTTATATTTATACACACTTAGACTTAACAGTACAGAGTTAATTATCTTAATAAAATTTTACTTCTAGTAAAATATCAAATTGTATAATTTATTTGCCTAGCAGAATAGGCTAGTCACAAAATTACAGGAATAAACCTGATTACAGCAGCAGAAATAACAAATATTACTCGGTTGATAAACATGTGTCGTGCTAAAATTGGACTAGTCTCATCTTTGTCAAAATGAATTTGGCCCAATATGTTCCAAGAGGTCTCAGTGCCAAAATTTCCAGATACCTAATCTTTTATCTATAAATATGGTCTTATCTCTGTTATATAAGTAAAAGGTTTTACTCTTTATACTGTTACTGATGATTTATAAGAAAGAATTTATTTCCTTCCTGAAAAAAAAAATGGGTCTAAAAGGTTTTCTTATAACCACCTTGTTTTTCAAATCATCTGAAATATACGATTATTTTATTGCGTGCATTCTCCATTTTTTTAATAAGTCAGAAATATTCATTTATTAAGTGTTATCCATCTGGAATATTTCATCAATTACTAATAACTATGTTCGTTAAAATTTAAAGAAAATAAACTTTTGTTAGCTGAGATACCCTTTATTATAATAATAGTAAAGTTTGTATTATAAACTTTTTTTAGAAATGCTAATATATAAATGTTATTCATATATCTAAAATGGTTGATACAATGAAAAAAACATGTTTTAAATCTTATACTGAAAATAATTAATTAAATAAATAGTAATTAATTCTGATAAGAAGCATTTTCAATGACAATTGAAAAGTAAAATGTAAAATTTATATTCAATATGTACAATTTATATAGACGAAGATGTTTTTTTAGTATGTTTTTGAGAATTCGGGGAGTTCTGATTGATTCAAATTTTGTCTATGAAGTAGTAACTGGAAAATAAGAAAAAAAATAAAGACTCGCTGTAGTGTAAGATATTAAATTTCCCTAACGTGTGTTACTTTTCCGGATATGTAATGATCTTGCAGAACATAGTCGATACTTGAAGCAATTAATGCGAAAACACAATTATTTTCTCATTATAATCGTCCACAATCTATTTACATGCATAAAAAGTGCATAAAAGGGACAAAATTACGATATATTATCCAAATATGGTGCTTAAAACGTATTATATTTGTAAACATTTTAATGCGAGAAAAATATTAAATGAGTTAAATGGTAAACTGGCTGTTTAAAAAAAAGTAATCATCAGTTTTTATGATAATCTTTCAAATGAAACTGAGGAAACTATATTCTCGAATATATAATTCATGTAATTCTGGTATGAAAAATGAGAAAAATGCTTTAAATATTATATACATCATCAAAATATATAATCATGTGTTACAGTATTTAACTTCTGATCTATTAAACAATGGAAATTTCATTAGAAAAGCTTTACTAATTCTATTAACTAATCGTTTATATTTGAACTATTTATTAATTTGATCTGAGGAATTTAATTTTATAAAAGGGGGTATTTCTTTATTGAAAATAGTAGTACATATATTTTTAAAAAAGGGTAATTAAATTTTCCAGAAAAGGGTGAAATGGAAAAAAGTATGCTAGCACATTTAAGCATGTAATTTTGTGATTATTGCATGCATTGTCTCTTTCTTTCCATTTTTCCCACTCTGTTTAACGAATAATATCTTGTATCGTACGAATTATATTCTGTATTCAGAAGAGAAAGTGTATCTTTTATAATTATAAACATTTTTTTTTTCAAAATATTGATATAATTAAAACTTTACTTGGATCTGATTAAAACATATTTTTTCGAAAAGTAAATTTAAGTCAAAAGTAAATATCGATTTAATTTACTTATTTTTAAGATTTCTATAAAAAAATAATCTTAAAGAGATTTTTTATAACAATAATAAGATCAATAAATTCTAAATTTTATAACTAAATATTCAATTTTTTATTAATATTAGTTTAAATTTAGTTTAAATAATCAGAATAAATAGATAGATTAAGGCTATCTTCAGATTCCTTAATATAACTAAAGATACCTAGATCACCAATTTTGCTAACTTTCTTTTTTCTTGTCTTATATATATATATATATATATATATATATATATATATATATATATATATATAAGACACCTCATGATGCTTCGGAGTCTAGAGGGGAAAAAAGTTCGGTATTGGCCATTTACCAGTTCATTGAAGATCTTGTAGTCGAATCATTATTTTATTCGTGATTAGATGAAAAAGACTATTTACAATATTACTCTGTACAGGTAATTTTGGATTAACTAGTTTCCTCGAGAAATATAGATGACAGCTCAATTTTATCGCATACCGGTGATGGGCTTTGGAACGTGAGCTGGTGATCTGAGTTTATCTACATTGGGTGAAAAGAGAAGGCGGAGAAGAAAAGAGGAAAGGAGAACGAGAACTAAATGTTTCTCGGTTTTGTTCAGGAATGAGGGGCGATGCGTGAACTGTCGTATGACGTTGATTTGGGTGTCATCTATCGAGTAATTGAGAAACTGTTTTTACAATATCTTTGAAAATACAGTTAATGCTTCGATAATTATCTGGAAATTCCTATATATATATATTTTACGTACATGTGTGTGTTGTTGCCGTTTGGTATATTTATATGCAAAATATATCTTTTCCAAAAATTTTCGGTTTTAAATGTAGAGATCATACAGCTTTTGCTTGGGTGGAGTCAAGAATTATTATGTTTATATTTATCAAAATTAACGAAAAAAGCTTTTTTTCCTTATTTATTCTAGACTTACAAATAAGTTTTATATTAAAATTCATTTTTACTTAAAATTTAAGATTTTTGTGATAGATGTTTTGCTTTGCATCGTACATTAAATAACAAAATTCAGAGTAACAAATTATACTCTGATTTTAATTAGTGAAACCATCTTTACTTGAGCTTCATTTTCCAGTAAGTTAGTGATACCAAGCATAGAATATATATTTTTGAAAAATTATAACTGTTAATCTGAGAAACCCATTTTCTTTTCTAATCGTGTTTTGAACTTCGCCGTTCAAATAACTAAAAATTTATTTCTCTTTTTTAGAGTGGTGCTGTTTTTCAACTAAATACAATCGTATTGCTGCTTTTGATTCTATTATCTGGCATGATTCAATATTGGATTTTATAAAATTTCATTTATACGGATTTCATGAAAATTAATTTTAAGTTGAGCAATTTTCTGCTTTTCTGTTTCTAAATGCTCCATTTATTCCCCATCCAAACCATTTCCCATTGGAAGTCATCATTTTTGGGGTACATGTTTTTTCCCCTTGTACTATCTTTTATTTTTTCACCTTTGGTTGTGCAATTGCAATTCGCAAAAACACGATTTTCCAGAAGCCAGACACACGACACAACGATTACTGACTAGCTTTTTTATTTTCCTTTCTCAGTACATACATTTTTAATGACAATTAAATTTTATTTTAAGAAGTAAGAGTTCTCTTTGCAGGAAAACATTTTTTTGGTGCTTCTAAGCCTTACAGTTTATATTTAATTATTTTTTTTTAAAAAAAAAAGCAAATTTTAGTTTTTAAATTCAATTTTGTTTGGTTAACTTTTTTCTCTTTTCGGTGAATAGGATACCTTTCATATCTTTCTATAGTGAGTTTATTTCCGTCTTTCCCAAAGAACGAATGGGATGAATATAGTTAAAAAAATCTTTGCAGTAATATCTGTTTTCTAGTCCCAGGCCTCAAATATCAATTTTGTTAGCCCAACTAAAAGAGAAACGCTTTATAGACGAAAACAAGATAATGTTTTGCCAATTTTTCAGGAAAATTTAGTAAAATGAGAACCGATGATCTATTGACATCTAAAGTAATATAATAGCAGAATATCATCTTTTTCTATGTTTGATTTTTTTACTATACTTAAATTTCTTTAAGTCAAAATTAAATTATTCCAAGAATATGTTCCTTAGGAATATTGAAATTCCTTAGGAGAGGGAGAGTTTTTGTTTGTAAAGATGTTTTTTGAGAAATATTAAGAAAACTGCCAGAATAAGTAATATGAAATTTAAATATAGATGTAAATAGAATTAAGAGAATAATTGACGTTAGGTTATAAGCAGTTTTTATTAAAAAGAGTTGTGATCCTCGTAATTAATGTTTTTTTCCCTTAAGTTATTATAAAACCTCATTAAACAATGTAGAATTTCAATACTTTTTAATGCCTAAATATCACGATTATATCGTAATTATTAAGTATGAGTACAGGATCAATGACCACTCAAAGATTACATAAAATAATCTATAGATATGTTTTCTATGTAATCAAAGTATTGTTTTTTTATTAAAAAATTTTTTTTAACACAAATTCCCTTTTTATATTGATGAATGCGTGTGTTTATTGTTTTCTTTATTGATTCATATTATCTGATTCTTAAAGAGTTTCCTTTGCGTATTGAGAATGGAAGGGGTAAGAGAAGAAATTGTCTTTAAAGCTACTTTAAACCACATTTCAAAAGCAAATCATCATCCATTATTTTTTTTAAGAAAATATCTTCGTTTATATTGTTTTTCATATTCGTATGCTTATAGTTGTTTATACCGTCACATATATCAAGTTAAAATCCTATTCATATTCACGTACTATATTGTTCATATTGCAGTGACAGATTTTTTCTTAAATTTGCAAGAATAACATTGTGAAATATTTTAACTTTATAAATAACAGAATTGTGATGCATTTAATAGTATCTTTAATAAAAAGCTATAACAGAATATTCTTTCGTCTTTCTTTGTATAAATTTAGCAAATTTATTTTTCTTCCGTTATTTAATTCAATTGTAGATTAAGATAATAAAGATGTAGAAGCAGTGATTATTATTTTTCTTTCTTTTTAATAGTATATATCTTTATTTCAATATTGTTATATAATTATTTTGTTTGTATTTTGTTTGTATGTATGAAATATCTATAATAATATATTATTTTGACTCAAGTGTTTTTGTTGCTTATAATCCAAGAAGCTTTAAGTTTAAAATGTATGCAGGAATTATGAACAATATAAATAATACTTAAATTTATGAATAGGTATAAAATATCTTCTCATTTTAACTGAATACAAATAAAGCCTTTTTTTCTCCTCCACGTTGAATATGTTCAAAGATATTTCATTTTGATGTATTTTAACTGTTTATTCCTCGTTTTTTCGTTCTTATTTTTGCTACTTGGTTCTAATCATTATTTCCGAGCTATTCAGAAAACAAAACTTATGAAAAGAACTAAATGTTTAAAAATTAAAAAAAAAAAAAAAAAACATTTGAAAGGATTCCAAATTTTGAAACTACATTCGAATTTTAATTGGAAAATGTTTTCTAGCTGAATGTACTATAACATTTTGAAAAGATTCCTTTACCGTTTATGATTCTTCAAAACTGTTTGCTAATAGTTTTTCACACTGTTCGATAGTTACTTTCCATAGTAGTACATAATATTTAAAGAACTGAAAAGGAAACTACACAAAAGAAAAAAAATATTTTTCAGGGTTTAACAAAAAGCATATTTATCATCCACTTGAAAGGAGGTAAAGTTTTTTACATAAAAAATTTCGCTTTTCAATCGTACTTTAGAACAAATAAAATGCATTGTGCCTTTTTATACGATTTAACATCTTCATAAAAATCATTAAATTGTTCCATTAATTTTACAAATAGCCTTAAAATGTATGAAACATGTAAATTTGGGATATAAATTACTAAGATCTAATTATTCGTTAATTGAATTTACTTCAGAAATATTGAAAGAAACAAATGACAGATTTTTCCTCATACTACAAAATAACTATTTCCTACTTTTTCCATTTTTTAAAATATTTTGATATACTTAAAAAATCACTACATTACATCAGTTTCATTGCAATATATCAGTTTTGAAGCATGTAGATATATTTTCTTTCAATTGATATTGGATTAAAGTAAATAATTTTCATCGTATCATTTGAAGTCTTGGTCATACTTAGTATATAAGAAAACTATATCAATCCTTCTTTTTCTTATTTAAAATTTAATCGAATAAAATTGTTGTATTTCCCTTTTACGAAACAAATTATTTCCTGACAAAATAAAAAAAATTTACTTTCAAATTTAATTTGCTTTGAATGTGAATAATTTTAATATAAAGTGTAAATACATAGATCTTTAATACCTAGATCTTCATACAAGTAAAATTCACTTTAAGATATCCTTCGTTTCCATATTAGTTTCTTTATTTTCTAATTATTATATTTTGCTGATATTAAACATATATTTCTATAAAAATGAAGTAAAATTTGTTTAAATAGATGTTAGCCATGATGTAAATTAATATAATTTTATTGGACTAATAAGTTCTCACTTACCTAAAATATATCTTTAGACTATATCTCTGCAAACTATTTATAAAATCCATAACTACTTATTAAAATCTACTTGTTTATGTTTCTATAAGGAAATCAAAATACATTTATATACTTAAATTATTCTATGATATGCCAAAAGGTACAAAACTAAACTCTTAATTCCAATTTATAAAGCTTTTTTCTATTTTATTTTACATTCACGCATACTCTTTCTATTGTTGCATTGACAATGTTGCATGCATTACTGAATTACACATTCTTTCTCTATTGTTGTATTGACATGGTTGAATACCTCATCTTCTGTATGTTAAGGTTTCATTCGATAATTAAAAGGTAAAAAGGAATCAAACGATAACAGGGTGTCTTCCGTCTCTTTTCCTGTTAGAAATATATCATCAACATATTTCGATTTGCCTTGTGTACTTTACAGATTCAAGAAAATTCCATTTCTTTAAATTATGTACTAGCTTCCTGAGACTTAAACTTACAAATCACTTAGACTGAGTGAAATATCATACTTTAAATTTCATCTACACCCACACTGATGAAATAAGATTGAAAGTATAATGAAAAACAAAGCGAAAATAAGTAAGAAATTATTTATCGTGGTATGTTAGTGGTATATATTCTCAATATCTAAATAAAATATAGTATTGTACATATTTGTACAGCGCATAGCATACATAAGTATCCTATATTATATGTTAATATTTCTCATTTATGAAACATTAACTGATTAAAATAAGCACTTAAATTGTCCACAGAAATTTGTAGAAGTCAGTGAAGATTTTTTACAGGAAATTTATAAATTCGCAGTAAAGGCAGGTTTGACCCTGTGCACACAGTTGACCCTGATAATGCGACATTTAAAATAGGAACTTTAATAATTCATTGTCACTGTTGTGATGCGCTTGTTTTCTTTAATTGAGAGTTTATATATAAATCGATGCGTATGTTTATCGTTACAATTTTTTCAACCTCGAAATTAAGAAGAAAAAGTGAGACTAGTGAGTTTTATGATAGTGGTTCTAAATATTCCGTTTTAAAAAATATCACACTATGACAAATTATAAAACATAAAATTTTCATTTTGTTGAAGAAACATACAATTGAACTTGTTTTCTTTTATGAAGATAAGGAAAACATATTTTGTTTTATTTCATCAATTGTATCTTTATTTTATATTATATGTATTCTTGCAGCTTCTGCCAATCTTTATTAAACTCCACGGACTTCTTAAAGTCTAATTAAATAGTCAAGTTCGTAAATCCAGTTGCAGAGACAGTTTATTTAAATATCTGCACAGTGTATATAAGTTTTCCTCTCTCTCGAATTCCTCTTAACCTAATTTAATCTTAACTTATAATTAAACAATCAGATATTAGCTTACCAGCTCCTTCGCATCGATTGTGATAGTTCTAGAATATAGCGATTTGACACCAATTCTTATACTCAGGAGTTACTTCCAGCCAATTTTACCTCTAACGATTAATTATAATATTTCACTCTTGTTTAGAAACATCTATTAACCAGTCTTTATCATCTATTTCCCTTCCCTTTCCTCTTAGTTACATTTCTCTTATATATCTGTATACCTAATTCAATTCAATACGCTTATATTCATCCAATTTACCTAATCATGTTTCGTTTGATACAATTCAAATTACAAAACGTCCCCAAGGCTAGTGAAGAGGAAACCACGGAAAACTCAACCTCACACATTTGTATCTAATATAGTGCTGAAGTTGTTGGTGTAGCATACCAGCAGCTTGGTCTATATGAGTCACTAGGCTGAAGTGTAAAGTGTTAAACAATAATCATTGGACTTAAATTTTACAATATTTCAAAAAATGTTACAAACATGAAAATGAACAATTAAGGGAAGTTTCCAAGTTTTTTTTTTCCAAATAAATACAAACTTTTGATGTGTCCTCCCATTGTTACGCAATAAAAACATGTCTGAATGTCCGATTATCTCCATGAACGAGGTGGGAAACCTTACTCAGCAAAAATAACAAAATCCCTAGTTCCTTACCTAGAGCTATAAGACTCGCTTGTTTTTTGGATGACAACTGAGCAAGATTACCTACAAAAACATTTACAACAGATAGGAGTTAGGAATTCGGCTTGTTACCCTCTGTGCCATCATGGAGATATGGATGGTGACCACTTCAAGAGCTGCCCTGAAGTCTTAAAGTTTTTGGCTGACAACTCTTTTGAGGCTAATGAAAGACTGTACTCTTGTTTTTCTACCTATTCATCGTTATACTGAACTGTTAGTCGAATGATGGCAGAAATAACTGGTGTAGGTTAAAAACATATATATTCAATGCTTCGGAACGCTATCGGTCCATTCGAAAGGAAAGGGGGTTTTATTTTTCTTAGTGAGGATCCCACCTCCCTCCCGGCGGAGCATTTATATAAGAAATTCACCAAGATTTGACACACACTCTCTCACAAATTCTGCAGACACCTACATGATTTCATGAGACACTCTCTACTTATACTTCATGGCACCTATACATCCCCTTTCTCCCACAATTTGTAGCATCATTCACCAATATTTGCGTCAGGGCACCACTTATATCTCAGGTACGTAAATATCAATTATGTAACTATCAACTTCAATTCTATTTCATTTAATAAATATAATGAAAGTACCAAGCAATGGTCTTCTCATTGAGTAATTTGTTTTTCATTCTATTTGATTATCTTCTATGATCGGAGTCTCATCTCTCCCACTATTCGGCTCATTCGATCTTGTTAATTAATAAATGCAGTTATTCTCTAATTTCATAGTTTAATTAAATAGATAATTAGAGAGACGGGATCTCCGTATAAATTGTTCATTTCTGCACCCTCCATGGTTTAAAGAAAGAAATGAGATTTGATTTCTCTTTTTATTTTTTTACTCTTAAGGAACTGTTTACCTCATTCATTTAATAAACTATTACTGTAACGAAACAACTGGTTTAATGATTGCATTACTGGCTTTTTTTTTTCATTCCCCCCATATTTCATTATATTCATACCCTTGTTTGAAAGGTAATAATTAAAACCACGGTAGCCAAAATTGTTAACACATGGAATTAGTACCTAATTGACACAACAGGTAAGAACTTCAAGTCTTAATGATTTCAAGTTCTATTATTTATTTGCATAATATAATTTTAATTAGGTTTCACATACATCATTAAACTAAATTTAAAAAAAAACTTATTGATTTCTTTTGGAAATTTAATATGCTATAAGTAAATAAAAATACTAATTCTAGAATCATACTTTTTATAGTAGTATTACTTTATTTTTTTGCTAGAAGAAAAATTAAAATTTTTAATGAAATTCGAAACGCGTTTAAGAAAAAGTGTTACCATGCTCGTTTATCCTCAAATTAATTTAAGGTATGGTTAAGCGGAATAAGTGTTAATTTTTTTTTCTTTCTAATTCTTACTTCTTTTTTTCCTTTAATCTTCCGTATTTAACAAAGAATAAAATTATCAAATGCAAAATAATTTTATTTTAACTTTTCACATCTCAAATGATATTCTTATTTCTCTCAAGAACAATGATCATCTCTATGAAATATAAACAGCATGAGAAGTAAATCTATTTAAAGAGCTTATCTGATGGAAAATTTTAAACGAATGTATTCATTCTTTTTTTTTTTTTTTTTTTTTTTTTTTTTGAATTTAGCAAGACATCTCTGACAACTTAATGCCGTCGTTAATCTCTACAAATACATAACTAAGGGAATGATGATTGTTTATTTCCATTCCGTATCTCGCTTTGTTTTGATAAAATAAATGCATTCCTAAAGCTATTTTTAATTGAATTTCAGCTGTTTTAATTGGATTTACTGTAATAAAAGATAGAAAAGTGAAAAATTAGAATTAATAAAATACCATCAAAAAATTGTGCTATTTTTCATATTCCAAATCTTTTATATTGTATCTTAATCTTTTCTCTTTTTCTCCTCGGAACAAGATACAACTTATATCTAATTACTCTCCTCAATGAAGCGTGAGATAACTTTAAGATAATCAAGTGAATCCCAAAAGCAGATTTATATATATATATATAAAATGTTACCAATGATGCGAGATTACTTTAAGAACTATTTCTGGTAACTTTATATGTTGGATTTAAAATGGTATTGGATAGATATATGTTTTAACATGGTCGCAATCGGATTAATTATGTAAAATGATTTTTTTATGTAGTAGCTTGTCGATTCGAGTTATGTTCATTCTATTTCATTTGGATTTTATATGAGTATCATTTTGAAAAATATATATACATTACATTTTGGAGTTTTCAGCTTTAGCTATTTATGCTGTCTAACCACAACAATGATTTGCTTTTTAAGTACACTTCACTTTTCCATTTTTTCTTGAAATCCGTATTTTGGAACAATGAATAGTAGCTCCTTCATCTGATGAGCTTTACAGTTGTTTAAATGAAATAGAATTTTCAGATTTAGATAAATTTTTAAGTTATTATTATTTTCTGGTCAAAATTTTGTGTTCTTAAGATAATATACAGACGATTTTGAAACTTACTATTAATAAGTAAAGAAGTGGACTTTTCTTGAACATTAATAAAGTTATAAAATTTTGAAAAAAGAATTGTTAAATAGGTTTTCAAAACACTTATTTTTTCATTTATGTACTCAATAATATTACAATGTCATGTTATAATAAACATTGAACGAAATATGCAAAAATAGTTTTTACTTTCGTTTTTATTTGTAGAAAGGAAATCACATTCCTTTCTTTTCTTACTTGAAACACTAAACTAATCTGATCTTCGATTTCTTTTGCAGATAAAATTATTTACTCAACTTAATCACAGACAATATATATCTTCTATAATAACATATACACAAACATTTTAAAGCTCTATTGTACCAAATACAATCTGTCAAAAGAGATTAAATTCAAACTCTTTAATAAATTAAGTTATTTTAAATTAAGGTTTGATATTAGTTCAAACATTAACATATTCAGAATACTTATACTGAAAATTAAATATTACCTTTGAAAACACGCAAATGGAAAATTGTGCTAAAATATGGATTAAAAACATTTATTATTTCTTCAGAATAAAAAGTAAAACTGAAAATTTGTCAAAGCATGTAATAATCATTACTCTGTCTATATAAAGCTCAAAAGCTTTCTTAAAAATTAATCTACTGTAGGAAGACTAGGAAAAAAGATTACGTTTGGTTATAATAAGTACCACACACAAAAATTCACTTTGCAGAAAGAATCAAGCATCCATTATTTTGATCAAATTTTATGCAATATCTCTAGTCTTCTGTTTGTTTCAGAAGTGTGAATAATTGAAATTTCCAGTTTGTTGGCAAAGGAAGTACATCAATTAAATTAATTTAAATGTTATCATTGTTCTATTATTTAACGAAATATATTAGTGCAATGGAGACATAACCGAAAGAGTACTGTGGTCGGTCATGACTTTAATGAAAATGCCTTCTTTTGCACAAACCGCTTTGTAAACGTGTTGCAGATGATAAAAGTAATTAGAATATGAGACATATAGGCAAATTTCATTTAAAAATCACTTATAAAACAGGAATTTAATTAAATATATGACACGTAAATAAATCCTATTTTGCAGTTAAATATGTCAGAAATTGTTTGATTCAAAAATTCAATTTCTGCTTTATTATTTTAATTTATTTCTTATTTGTACCTTTTAAAATAACATTTATTACCTTATGTTGAAATTATTCGTCTGTAAAACTGATATTTTATTTTTTTTATTTCAAAAGAAATATTGCATTCCTCCTGAAGTAATGTGGAATTCAATGAAAATGAAAGTTTTAAGTTAAACTCAATATTTCAACTAAATAAGTACTAAGACAAAAGCAGAATAAACATCATTGGATCAAAAATATTGTTAAAGCAATTAATTATGCGGAAAATTTTTATTACTTCCCACAAAACTATCTGTGACAACTTTAAATTCAGTACTTCGATATAACTATATAATATTGAAGTATTGATGTGTAATAAACGACATTCTATATTCAGCATTAAGTATAAAAGTCATTCATTACACACACTAGCTAAAAATTTACAATAAATCTGTGTTTACTCCTTGTGAAGTTATTTAGAAAGAAAGATTAGTTAGATGAAAATATTTTTGTGAGAAAAAAAATTTCTCTGTTCTTAAGCCTTTACTCGGCTTAAAAATCTTTGAACGAAGAAAATGCTATTATGCGTGATTCTTTTTTTCATAATTCGTCCCTTCTTTTTTTTTAAAAAAAAAAATCTATATTTATAAAAGATCAGATAAAAAATAATAAATTTTAAAATCCCATTTTTTTCTAATGAATTGGATACATTGAAAATTCTACAGAAATGTTGCTTTTGTGTCTTGCTTTTTTTTCTTCTGGTGAGTGTTCGAGAGAAGAAAAACGTTACACATAAACAAAACTCTTGAAACTCAAAAGTATATTATGCTTATGAATAATTCAAATACTTCTTTTGTTAGAAATACGCCATAAGAAGTTTCCATAAAGTGATAAAGTGGCACATCGCTTCGGAACCTGTTAATAAAATGTGTTTATGTATTCTTTCTTCTCTTCAATCTTACACAAAGCAGAAAAAACTCATTCTCCCATTGTGTTATCATCAGGCCTCAAGGGTTATACTGAAGAGATGAATTTTTAACTCGAAAAGGTAGGATATAACAAACAACAAACTCTGTGGTAACAAATCAATTCTTAAGAATATAGCTTCGCATAAATGGTGAGTTTTTTAAAATAACTTTCGCATTAATAATTCGTGTATTCCTTTAGTTATGAGGAAGAGATGTAGTTATTTTGCGTATGTGTAATACAAAAAATCTCCAGCTATTGATAGAGACCTACAAAAAGCCTCCATTCTCAATAAATTTACGGTTCTCAACACTGTTGAATTTTTAAATACTTATTTAATAAGAATTGTATTTATTCCGTTTATTCTTCTGAAAGATTAATAACTTTTCTTTAAAATTGTTATTTTTTGAAGCCATTATTCTTAAGGAAGGATATCTACTGCTATTTTTTAATCATTTTGAATACAAAATATTATATAAGTTTCTCAATAACGTCATAGTTGGATCTTGAATTATTTTGGATTAATATTGCGAACTTTTTTTTTCATACTTTCTATGTTCCGCATTGCGATTTTGAAGTAATATAAATTATAACAGCGTATTCAAATTCTAAGAGAAATGAATTTTTAATATAATATTATAATTTAATAAATATATATTCTTCTCATTCAGGGATCTTGGGAAAACAGCAATTGCAGTGAAAGAAAATAGACTAAGGTACAATTATTTTCTTCGAAAATTAAATGTAAGAACGCTTAAGTTACAGCCTTTGACTGTCAATATTTTAAAGTATAAACAAAAAATTTTATAATTATGTATCTTTTTTTTTTTTTGGTTGTTATTATGTTTCAAATCTTTAAAACTATCGTTCTGCTGGATAAAAAAAAATATAACGTAATTTGAACTTGAATCATAGACATTGGTTATACATTCGGAAAACTTATATGTCAATGAATAAAAATATTTAAACTCGCGTTTGGAATTTAATTTTTTTTCCACATACTTTGTAAATGATTAATACTATAGGTAATACAGATTAGAACATAAATTCCAATGATACCGAAATTCACTAAACTATAACATTTGTTTTGGATTAAAACTGATTCATGTATATAATTAGCGAAATTATTAATTATTATCTCTCATTCTAAATGAAATGCAGTAAATGGGTTAAATATTCAAACCATAAAATTATCAATATTACATTTTCGTAAATCATTCTATCCATTTTTAAAGTATTGAATATTTTTTAAAGTTTAGCAGCTGTCATTTTTAATAAAGAAACACGGTATTACAAATTGTTTAATAGATTCAATGGTAAGAGTCTGGCAAGAAAAACTTCAATAAACTCATATATGTTAGATATCCATTCTGTGTGACATCCCTTATTCAGAAAAGTGGAAAATTTCGTCTTTCTCTCACATCTAACAATTATCGCAATTATAATTGTAAATAGTAATTCGTACTAGCATTCTACATTGCGTGTGTATTTTAATACAGGTAGTTCTGTTAATAGAAGGAATTTTTATCCTTGCACAGAGCTCTCTGAAGTTAATTGTTATATTTCATAACAAAATATTTGCTTACAAACCATAGTTGGTTATCCATAAATTGTTTACGAACCATAATTGTTCATCCATAAAATGCTTACAATTGTTTGTTAATAATCCATAAATTGTTTATAATTGTTTGTTAATAATCCATAAATTGTTTATAATTGTTTCTTAATAATCCATAAATTGTTTATAATTGTTTGTTAATAATCCATAAATTGTTTATAATTGTTTCTTAATAATCCATAAATTGTTTATAATTGTTTGTTAATAATCCATAAATTGTTTACCAACAAAATCAATTGTTATTATTGTTCTATATTTTCTTGTTTTAGTTCTTAATATTGGTTATTTCTGTAAGAATCTAGGATATCGATATCTAATGATAGATGTTCAAAGCAACACCACTCATTTGACTTAGGAGCTCTCGGCCTCTTAAAGTATCATTAAGAATTTAAATTCTTTGTTCCGTTTAGTTGGATCAAAATGACATTTTATTTACATAATGACGAATTTAGGAGATAACATTTTGTGATTATAACTGAGGTCGTATTTGGATGTATGAATATCCACAGAACGTGAAATTGTGAGATGGAAAAACTTCATCTTCAGAGGAAAGGATTTAACTTTTATTCTTTTGAGTTCAGTAATTATGGTTATATGCAATTATTCTTTGCACGGAATATTTTCCTAGTTAATGCTACATAATTATTTTCTCATTGTCATTTCTTTTAATATTATTTCCAGTATTCAACTTGTTTCCCATTATTTTTCAATTAATTATCCTCTTTTACCTTAGTTTTCTATTAATGTTATTCTAATTCTTTTGGGTTCCCATAGAACTTGAAATTTGAAATCCACAAAATTATTTAAAAAATCTATGGAAATCCTTGCAGCATGTATTTAAATATTTAAGTGGTAAAAAAAGTTTTTGTTACTTCATGTGACGGTCATCGGTAGACAAGAGCTCAACGTTTCCTTCTCGGTTCAGCTATTTTAATTTGATGTGCTTATTTTCTGTAATAAAGAAGATAATCCTGGTTAAATTATATAATTTATTTTGAAGTGTTATTTATATATATTATAAAAATTTGTGGGTTCAATTGGTTTCTCATTATTTGCTAATTAGTGATATCTATTTATTTCAATGTTTCTATTTATTGTTATTAAGATTCTGTAGAATAAACATAATTACAAAATAATTAATTTGTATACTAAGTAAATTACATATACAAATCTTTGCAATTTGAATACAACCAACATTGAACAAACAGAATGCGCTAGATTTCGTTAAAATATTACGATATCAATGTAATCCATTGCATATCAAAATTTTACTTTAAAAATTAAGTAAAAAGAATAAAATTACTTCTTTGCAAAGTAAAAATATATCTTAAAATTCCAATAAATTTATTTTCTCATATAAATTATTGAAATATTCAAAACTGTTCTGCCCGGTGTTCGATTTCAGTTGTAGTCTCGAATCCAAATTCCACTAAATGTCTTTTAACAGGAAGAAAATTGATGATGCTTCACACAAGCGTAACACATTCAAAAAGTGAAAATGTCAGCAACCGCATGTATTCACGATGTAATCTTGTTTTAAAAACTTAATGAGATTTATTTTACAAAATAATTTACATGAATCTTCTTCATTTTCGGAATTCAGAGAATATAAAATTAATTACAGGAAAATAAATTATGAAACATAAACTTTCAATCATAAATTTTGAGGTGACGAACAATTTCAGTTTTATAATATCAAACTTATATGGATTAAGGATAGTTCTAAACATATAAAAGATACAGAGAAGTTACCATTGAACCTCTTTCAACACCGAGTAATTTATGTAATCCATTTTCTTCCCAATGCTGTAAATCTTTCAAATTACTTAACATTGAATGTAATTTCAGCTCCCTCATTTCTAAAGAAGAAACGGCATTCAGAGGCACCGAACACCTAAATTTATCTACCTTACCATTATGTTTTGACCAAATGACACGTAAAAGAGTATTTAGTATCAGTGTTTACAAATCTTATTATTTTTTCAGCTCTATTGAGCCTTAAGTATATTCAGCACTTTCATTTTAGAAAACTAAACTCGGTGCGATAACGCTCGTTGAGATTCTTCGTATATTTTTCTTCTAAAAACATTTCAGCCATTTTCGACAGCATTTCATGCTCCAAAAATGGAACTTCAATGAAATCAAATAAAGTGCTCCCTGCAGAGGAATAAAGAGGACTGTTCTGGTAACTATTGTATCCGAATATATAGATCAAGGGTCAAGAAATAATTTTTTGCATTTTAACCTTAATTTCTTCCTACATGCTGAACGTATAACAAGGCTTAAAAGGATACATTTGTTCTAAGCAAATAGCTCCTTTCATGCGTCAGTCCTGACTGCTTGAACAATTCACTTTATTCCTCATTGTTTTTGCATAATATATTAATGAAATAAATTAATATTATAATTTATTCAGCAAATTCAAAATGCTTTGCTTAGAATATTTAGCATCATATTCGAAATTTTTGAATCTATGAAATTGAGATTTAATTGAAGATTAGCATTTTTATGGAATTGAGATTTAAGGAAATTCATGATGACAGTTCTTTATGTCTATTTATATCTATTTACAGAAATAAAAGTCCAGTACTTGTGTTTAGATGTATAGGTTACATCATTCGATTATTTCGAAAATTAACAGACTCAATGCGCATAAAAGTTTTGCAATATTTTCAAGATTATAATTTAGGTTCTGAAATATTATTTAAATTTTCGTCAAGCATCAGTAGTCGCTTTGCTCTTCCTTTCAAAAGACTTTTCCGTTCTCATCGATTATATTGAAAAACACTTTCATTCCATCTTTTGCAAAATTGAAAGTGAAATATAATTTTCTGTGTGAGATAACTAACAAGTTGAACACATAATTATTAGAATGCCTGGAACTTTACTTCATAACATTAACTAAATTGTGGACTGCTGTAGTTCAGTGGTCATAGTCCTGAGCTTCCTGTTTTGGAATTGCGGGTTCTAGTCCAGTTACCATTGTAGTCATGTCTTGTATAGTAATGGGAGAAGAGATTACTGCACTTTAACAGAGATTGGGTTTCGAAGTTCGAGAGAAGTATGCTGTGGAAAATTGGACCATGGTTTAAAAGTTTAGGTATCGTCCTCTTCATTTGGAAATAGTATAAATCCGTCATGAATAAGCTTCGTCTTGATTTTATTAATTTCAACCGAACAACAAAATTAAACGCTCAAGTAAACTTCTAAATTTGGTATTCAATTAAGTTATTTCCTTGCAATGTATTAATTTTCCTACAGACAGCCTCGAGTACTCTAGATACATCTCCTACACTTCTGGTTCAACCAGTCTTATGAGTGAAATCTGAAATCAAGTGAACAGACGAAATAGTCTAGAAAATTTATCCAAAGGCGTTATAAAGCGTAACAAAGAATGGGAAGAAAATTTACAAGGTGTGAGAAAAATTTAATTGTACTAGTGTGGGTTTAATACAATATAATTGTTTTTGTGTCATTTTTTAAATTCTCTAATTAATTGAATACATTAGAGAACATAAAATTTAAGTTTGTTTTTAATCTTCCTATCCTGTTGAAAAATACAGTGTTTTGCTGCATGTGTCGACTAAACCCTGTGTGATTAATTTGTTATCTAGTGTATACAAATATTTTTATATAATTTTATTTCATTTTCTTTTTGTATTGATTATTTGAAATAACATACATTACACCTTTATAAGTCGCTGCTCCCAACCGTTTTCACACTTACCAACTTCTATTCTTAAAATATTCACCCAATCTCTAGTTTATTATAAGCTGTGTATATACTTAAAAACTCGGAAGTATTAGAAATTTTCAAAAATAATTTTGTTATACTTCGCGTCCATTATTCTTGATATATTTTTATGGTGAATAGGATTTACAGTACACATTTACATGTTCTTAGGGGGGGGGGAAAGAAATTGAGCACGAAGTACACTTAGTTTTCGTTTTTCGATCTCTCTTTGTGCCTCACTTTTTGCATCTTATTTTTTGATTTTCATCTGCTGCAGTTGTAAATTTAGTAAAGTCCTATTTTAGTGTTCTGCTTGGTAAAATTTTAAGAATCGCGCCAAAATGGCACCAAATGCGCTATTTTCAAAGTTGAAGCCGTCCGTTTCAACAGTAAACAAGACGGCATTTTGTCCTTAAGCAAAAGAAAAGTATGAAAAAGTTGCTTTTTGGAGAAAACATGTAAATTGCATAAAAATCCCTAAAACAATGAAAATTAAACAAATTTCATATTCGAGGTCATTTCAATAGGATGATGTCAGAATGACTATTTCATAAGCATTTCAGACGTAATAAAAAAAAGATTTAGTTTAGTTTTTATTAACGTCGCACTAGAAGCAACACGAGGGCTATTAGTGACGGACCTCATAATTTTGAACCACGGTCAAGTGACGAGGACGACGCCTGAACCCCCTCTCCTAATATCCACACCACGCCAACGGGCTAAAAAAATAAAGAAATAAAGAATGAATGAAAGAAGACCCCAAAGTCCTCAAAAACAAAAAGGCCATGATACCCTAAATTTGCTCTCGAAGGACAACATGGCAGTCGCCCAAACTGATGGCTCTTAGGATAAATCCCTTAATAGAGGTTTTTTGCCCCCAGATGGAAGTATACACAAACATAGAATTAATACTGGTATGATTGCGTTCAACTTTCCCATTGAACTCTTGGCAATAAAGGAAGCCCTCACCATTTACTTAACTGACTTGAGGATACTGGGCTCCGAAGAAGTTCTCGTAGTTTTTTCGGATTTCAGTTCCTGCACTACAAGCTATTAAAAACGGAGAAACCAACATCAACTCCGCTATAAATAACCTTCTAGAAAGATTGGACCATAAGAGAAAATCCTGCATTCTGCAATGAATTTCCGCACATGTGGACATTGAGGGGAATGAGTGTGCGGATTCTTTAGCCAAACAAGCAAGGAACCTTAACCAAACCAACACTACTATCACGCTGGTGGATGCCAACGCAGTGGCAAGACGTAAACTCCAAACTCAAAACTTCAATAAACCACAGGTAACAGACTTCATCTGCACCAGGATTATAACAAGTACCATTACTAGACTGAGAACGGGTTACTGTAAGGGCATGAAAATTCCTCCAGACAAAACAAAGTCCTATCATTTTTGTTAGAACTGCCCTGAAGTCCAGCTTACGACACGGCATCGCTTGGAATGCCAATCTGTTCCGCCTAAAAAACTTAAACTCTGCTTAATTCCACTCTATAACCCCCTACAGGATACCTTACACAGCCCTCAGGCACCAGAGCTGGCAGCCACTGTCTTGGATGATTTTGGGGGCATTTGATATTAAAATATCTCCATAGCGGTTGATGTTTTTTGTGGTGTCCATGGACACGAAAACAACAACAACAGCGTAATAAAAAATCACAGAGAAATGGATTGAATAAAAAACATTAAAAACTACTAAAAAAAAAACAGCAAAAAATAATAACTGACCTTGAATGGTGACGATCGCAAAGCTTTTTCGGCGAGGTAACGGTGAAACTGATATTTCGTTTGCGCAGCCTGATTTTGGTAATGGACGTTTGATTGCCGTTCATGTTTACTATACATATTTCGAGAGACTAACCCTCCGCTCAGCACATGGTGTACTATGGGTATTTATACTAAAGACATTCTATAGAAACTGAGAATTATTTTTTACATAGTGGCAACACCACAAAACTAAGAAATGAAAGTGCAGGCGATTTTTTCAAAATGTTAACTGAATATTTATAAATATTCTAAACGAAGCAGAAGATTTTAAATTCTGGTAACATGCTTCTTTAAAAAAACTTTTTTTATTTGCCCTTCAGAAACGAAGGTGAATTTATCAGAGTTAAAAAACGAAATGATTTGTGTCATAAAATTTTGCTATCGTTTGGGCAAAACAGCCTCAGAAATAGTACAATTAACGGAAGAAACTTACAAATATAAATGTTTTGATGAGTCTACGATTTTAAGATGGCATGGTGATGTCATGAAAAGACATTTGTCTGCATAATTGGCTCCAACACATGGTCTACCAGAAAGTGTTGTGAATGATCGAAATGTTAACACTGTAGGCGACATCGAGCAAGAGAATTAACGAATGTCATGTGAAGAGATAAACCGCATCGGTTCAAATCGGGAATAGGGCGTCCCCCTAGGCGATTGGTAACTTTTGGAAGCATTGGCGACTTTTGGGAGCTATAATCGGGGATGTAGGTCATGGTAACCCTAAGCATACTCAATGCTTAAGCCACGCACGTTTGGCAACCTATCTAGGAAGTCGCCAAGTTTCATCGCCAATCTCCTAGGGGACACCTTATATACGATTTGAACCACGGCATCAACTAACCTTTCAAAAATGTCGATATTTTGCATTCTATATCTAGAAAGCGGCATGAATCGGTAAGGACTTGTACATTACATTACAATAATGCTCGTTTTCCTGTATGAGTGTCGCTACTTCTGTTCAGCAATATCTTAATAAATGTAATATTGAAATCATGCTACATCCTACTTATAGTCCAGATCTAGCACCATACTATTTCTGGATGTTTCCGACGTTGAAGAAACTCCTTGGCAGAAAATTTAATACAGTTTCAGAAGTTATTTAAACAGCACAGGGTTCTTTAAAGCATTTTCCATAAAAAAGCTTCTCTACTTGTTTTGAAAATTAGATTGAATGATGGTATGGTTGCATATCATCTGAGAGAAGGTATTTTGAAAAAGAAGCATTATTTTTTTGCTGTAAACATAGCTCTTTATTTCTTATGATTTTAATCTCAGTTTTTATGAAACTCCCTTATATGGAACGAAAATCACTAAACTAATTGTTTTCAAACCGGAAATAATTTATTTAATACTCTTTTTGGTTCTTTTCCATTTCGCCGGCGTAAGTGATAAAATCTCCAAAAATGATACAACTGAAGCTAAACGGAATATATGTATGACGTGTGTTGTCGCCAATAAAGTTTGCTTGACGAGATTTCAGCCGGAGGAATGGAAATGTGTAATGTGCCCTCTTTTTATGCTGACCATTGCTCCTTTCCGAAAACGCCATTCAAAACTTTGGGGCGTGGCTGTATAGTGATGAAACTGATATTCTGTCTAGGCAGTGTGACTTTGTAATAGATACTTGACTACCGACCACGTTTATAAAAAAAAAAACGGCAGTCAAGTGTCCAATCAAGCGTCCGACGAAGAGTCCAGTCTAGCTTGAAATGGCCGAGACCAGAAGAAAAATTTGATTTTACTACTTTTTAGAATGTATGGTAGGGTTACCAATTTAGCAATTTATCTCCAACCACTAAATATAATGTCACAAAAGAGTACGCTGAATTAGGATTGACTAGAAAATTTATTCTTGACAGATGAATATTTTTTCCAACTAAATATTTTTGTGAGGTTTAATTAACTGCTTTCTTTGCTCCTTTAGAAAAATACATCTTCTGAACAGCTTGCTTTGATTGTAAGAAATATTTACAGGAAATACATTTATGACACTACTGAATTATATTGCAGCATAAACATGCAGGCTATCTCCTAGTTTCCCTTACGCAAGCATACATTTCAACCAATTTATCAATATAGTTTACTCCCCATTTAAATCATTATATAATTTAATATTATACCTATAGATATTTTTTCTTTCTTATCTGAACCTTTCATCTCATTGCATGCAGTCGAAAAGAAAATTACCGATTCATTTTATATCGTAATATCTGAAGCAAGTTTCATATCCAGTTGAAATTCAAATGATTGAGCGCTACTGCTCCGTTTAAGGAGGCTGTTGGTGATTGTTAAATTTTTTTTCACCAAATCAAACACCAAACACAAAATTGGTAAGAATCTGAAATCTGGATAGTAATTTTTAATTATGAATTTATTGGGGAGGCATAAGTTTTTAATAGCTTCCAACATTGAAGAGAACTTGCTAGTTCTTTTATGCATTCGTCGCCTCAGAAACTCGATCAAATACAATTCGAGGTGTTGTCAAGCCATGTCCCGATGCCGATTCCCAAATAAATCATGAAATCCATAACAAGCAAATCCATAGCGGTAAAAAAAATCAGACCAACAACCTGCCTTGAATGCAAACAAGAAATTCAAACGAAGCTATATCGCGGGCAGGTGCAATAGTATTCAGAAGAGAGGTGAAGGGTTGCAAATCTGGATCTAAATTCGCTCTACGATTCTTACGATTCGGAGATTTTTAACTGCCTCCTGTAACGGAAAAGTACCTAATGAGAAAATTATGTTTCAATATTTTTCAAATTACAATGAATGCATTTATTGAAGCCAGTTGAATTAGATTGTAGAATAAACACTCCATCTCTTTGTTTCTCTTTTGCATGTATAAACGGCAGCTAATTTATCTGTTGTATCTATTCCACAAATATATCATTATTTTTATCACATCTTGTTTCTTTAATTTCTCACTTGAAACTTTGACTTAGAAAAGCTGAAGGCATGCAGTTTAAAGAAACATTACCAATTTATTTTCTTTGGAAATGAATAAAGTAAAAATCATAACTAGTTGAAAACCACACAAACTCACAAATAATGAGAAAAATGTTTTTCTGTCAAATGACATCTATCAATCATTGTTTGAAATACCCATTGTCCAAAATTATTTAATTTGTTTTTATGCGCCATTTTAATTTAGTTATATTGGTCCATTGAACCCTGTCAGGTAATGTAATTCTTTTTTAAATGAGTAAGAATTTTTTGAGTATTAAAGTAATAAATAATTATTGCATATAATTATCTATTTTCACGTATCTTGCCTAATTCTAATAGTGTGCAACAAATTTTGAAGTTTCGATCAGTCATGAGAAACTAGTGGGATTTTAAAATCACGTAAAAATTGGGAGAACTGGAGAGTAATGTTTTTCTACCTTAAATTCAGATACATTTTTACCAAGATTTTATTTTTAATCAGTGATGTAATCACCCTCGTTATCAACTACCTTTCATTATCTAGTGAGCAAATTTTCAATGCCGAATCGATAAAAGTTATTTGGATTTTGAGCGAATTATCTGGAGATAGTGTTTTGGACATCATCCAAATTTTAAAAGATTTTGCAACTTAGAAACTGTTGTAGTGATTGGTATAAATAAAAGTCGTTCGATGGCGAAATATCAGGTGAGTATGATGGGTCAGGCAATACCTTAAATCCCAATGCCTTAATTTTTTTCCATGATCTTCTTGAGCAGTGTGGTCTTGTAGAATGACATTTTTTCTGTTGACAATCGCTGGGTAATTTTCAATTTAAGATTGATTTACTCGATCCAGTTGCTCATAGTAAAGGTCTGTTCTTCAGTGTTTGTCCACGTTTCAGCACTTCAAAATGAACGACCACGCAAATACTCCACCAAACACACAAAAGCGCCTTTAAGGAATGTAAACCTGACTTAATTGTAGTTCTTGGCGATTTATTTGGTGAGAAATACTGCCTTTTGCTTTTTGGATTATCATAGAGGACCCATTTTTTGTCGCCAATGATCAAGTAACCAAAATTCTCTTCTGTATTGTTCCGCTGAAGCAATAAGTTACCTGTAGTGGATCGGTTAGCTTTGTTTTCTTCGGACAGATTATGCGGGACCCAGACACCTGCTCTGCTTATTTTACCAATCTGCTACAAGTGTTCTGTGATGGTAGAAGGTTGAGTAAGAATCTTTGACTGCTCCTCGATTTTCTGACACGGATTTGCTTCCACTTCATGCCCTTAACAAGTCATTGTCTAAAGTTGTTGTGCTTCTTGGTCAGTACTAATCGGAAAGCCCAAAATTACTGGTTTTGAACTTAGAAAATCACCTTTGGTATTTATGAATGCCTAATGCGTTTGAATAAACATCGCAAATTTTTTTTAGCAATCTTTGCGTTATTATCCTTGTGAAACTTAAAAAGCGTAAAATTTCGAATATATACCTCTTGTATTTGGCTGACCATTTCACCTAACATTACAAAAAAAAACTTAATTTAATTATTTACAAATAAAGAAATCTCTCTAATCTTAAAATGTCTTTGGCACGACTTTGAAGTACACAATGAGCTGGTAATTGACTAACAAATATCGACATCCCCCTAAAATACATTACTTTCCGGTCCTACTAACAGATTTGTATTGTTCGTTTGTGAAAGAAGATTACTGAAGTTAAGCGAAATCTCTTTTAAAGCTTAATTAAAGCATTCAATTTAATTTACACTAATGATTCCTTAACTCTGATCTCTTAACATACATGTTAAATAATCTTTCACATGTAAGATACATCTTTTGGATTCGACATATTTTAAGTAAAAGAGGAAGGAAATCTTATGATTTGTTTATTTTTTTCTGAAAAATTTTTGTAAAATCAGTATGAAAAGGAATTCTTCGCCTTAAAATAATTCAGAAAGCTCAACAAATGCACTCAGAAAACATTCTGTCATTATTTATTCTTCTTTCAAGAAACGAAACTTACAAAAAATATATTTCCATGTCATAACACTTTTTCAAATTTTATATACTGTAAGCGATAATTATAATATTTATACTCTGTTTAAAAAAAAAAAAAAAAAAAGAAAGAAGTATCTGTATTTTTAAAGTCCCATCGATTTTAAATTAGTTCAAATTGCTTCGAGTTGTATTCTACTTATTTGTTTCCCTTGAAAAATAATTTGTTTTTTCCTCTTGTAAAGAAACCTTTCATTTAAATATACAAAAAAAGAATTTTCTCATTATTTTAAAAATTTGAATTTTTTTTCTTATTTTTTATTTACGAAAAGCTTTTCTTATGAGTAAGCATAATAAAAATAAACTTTTCTTATGAGTTTAAACATCGTTTAGCATAAATAAATTTAGTTTTATTTATGCTAAACGATGCCTTTAAAATTATTTGAAGAAACCTTTTCAAAAGATTTGTGATATGCGAACAGATAAAATGGACAATATAATTGATAAACACTTTGTGAAATAAATTATTTCATTTAAATAATATTATGACATTTAACTAATCAATTATGCTTAGTATATATGTTTTATGTATCAAGTTTTAGTTATAACCTAAGAATATGTGCTAATTATGTGATATGTACATAAACATAATATCTTTAATTCAATATGTTTATGTTTGCTATATTTTTTTAAATCATGTTTGAGAAAAAAAATCACAAATCTTTCATTATTATTTTACATGTCGATATGATTGAATAGTTATATTGCTAATTTTAATAAAAATTTACAAAAATATTATTTCAAATTTTAATATGAAAGTTTATTTAACTCTTCTATGTCTGAACATATAATTTTAATTATCACATAACTTACTTTAGTTTTAAAAAATTTCTGGATTAATTTTAAAAAATTAAACATTCAAATAGGTTCATTCTTCATACCTTCCTTTATTATTATACCATATTTTATTTGACCATTATCAAATATGAAGTTAAAATTAATATGATTAATATTTTAGAGATTAAATTTAGATATAATGCATTAAAGTTTGATTCATTCAAATCAGTATTTTCTAAGAATAATTAGACATTGCTTGCTCATGCCGTAAAATCCTTGTTTACAAGAGTTAGTTTCTAATTCGTTTTAAAAATAAATTGACTGCCAGTAAAATGAATAAACATTTATTTAAATATTATCACTTTTCGTGGTTATTATGTAACTGTTTCTGTAATAAGATAAATGATAGAACAACGCTTCACCTGAACCTGTTTATCACTCTTCAGTCTGTTACGGTCTCAGTTATGAAATGCTTCAAGGCTATCAAATCATGACATACGTGATTGTTCATTATTACTTAACGCATTCGGTACAGGTCACAGAAAAGTGATGAATAAAATGTAATATGCCTGTAATTATTATATAGAAATTGGAATTTTTTCCCTATTTATCAATGTCATAAAATACATTTAAAAAGATGTGATTAATTTCGTGATGGTAGATCTATATAAAATGGAATTTTTAGGCTTTTAAGCTTAAAATATTTCTCTTTAAATTTCGGGAATTTAAATAAAAGTAGGCAATTTAATGTAACCTTATTATTATTTCGCATCATTTTGTTATGTAAAGTCATGCATGCACTGTTTCTTCTGAAATCGATTAAACAAAATTCACATAGCTTCAATAAAAATTTGGTTTAAAATATGCAACCATTTGTAGGAAAATTTAAGCATTTTCAAACTTATTCTTTTTATTTTATTATTTCACTTTCTTCAAGCTATTTTCCTCACAAAATTGTTTTTCGAACTAAGCTCTTTCGACGATTTTATCTGGCTATTGTCACACATTTTCCACATCTATTCTCCTTAAACTACTTATAGTAATTGAAGTTTACAACAAAAATTTTCCAACAATGAAGATTTTCTGATATCTCTTATGAAAGTAATTACTTTCGCAGCTACTTAAACGTTGTTGTTCGATAAGACACTGACAAAAACTGCGAGAAAAAAAGGGGATAAAAAAAACATCTTTTTCTTTTCCTTTTATAATTTTATAAAATAGGAGCAAAGTTTCGATGGTTATTATCACCTACGATAATATGGAAGGTTGTGAAAATGTTCGAATAAAAAGGAGTTAAGTTAATACAGGTGGTATTTTATCTTAAAACCTGTCTCAAGTGCAACCGTAGGAGATAACATAGATATGACGTGGACGGATTACTCGATGTTAAAGAAAAGGCGCTTTAAGCAGCTAGTTATAAAAAAAATGGAAAATTGTTATACTCGCACTTTAAAATACAGAATCCATACTTACGGAAAAATACGAGATCATTTGTTACTATATTAGAGTTAAGAAAAAACTAAAAAGGATGGAAAAATGAGGGATGTTAAGAGCGGGAAATCATCTAGACCTTTACACTTTACACCAAGGAGTATATGTTGCAAAGCTGGAAATAATTTGCATTTCAATGTATTTTAATGAACTTTTCTAATGCTTAAAATTTATATTATTGAATTGTGTAAAGCAATATAATTAAGGAATTTAATTTATTTTGGTTTCCAACATAATATAAAACAAATCACGAGACAATTTTGATAAATAACTTAAAAAAGACTTTAAAAAATATCTTATATCACCTTTGTTTTCCTCACAGGTAAAAGATGTAAATAACCTTTCTTCTCAAATGTTTTTCTCATTTCGAGGTGGGAGTAATCGAAATATATAATTTTTTATCCTTCTAAGTAAAGTGAAGTATATTAATTGTATTAGATTTGCAATAATCATCCTCCTACGAAAGATAAGACTGACTCAAACTAAGGAATTAAAAGCAAACTACATCACTTAAAAGAAAATTAAGAAAACAAATTGTTCACTACATTGTACACTAAAGTTTTATGTGTATAAAAATGAAAAATTGAACTTATAATGTTATCAGATTAATTGGAAATATCTTTCAGCGGAACTGTATAATTTATAAATATATAATTAGAGAAGTTAAAATCTACAAATAAACTAACCAAAATACATCATATATTGTTTTTGCTGTATAAGTTTGTTTTCTTAATTTAAATGGTTAGAAAATACGAGGATTTCAAAATTTTCAATATAAAGTGTATTTCTCATATCAGATAAACAATGGGAAACTTCTGACGAAATCGTCACTCAACATTTCAATATTTAAGTCTCGAGAATTAAAATAATTAGTTCCATAGCTCTGGGTAAATTTTTTTGACATTGCATTATGTCCCAAAAGAACTAGTTATAAAATTAAATGTATGATTTGGGTAGTTAATGGCATTTATTGTAATGAATAACTCAAATATTTTCCTTAAAAAAACAAAGAATATACTCAGGTCTTTATATACCAGAATATGCTCTACCTTTACATGTTAGAATATACTTTGAATCATTTTATGAATGAAATACGTAATAATTTAATATTTATTGAAAATTTAAAATATTTTGTAATTAAAATTATCTAATTTATGAATTCAATTAAAAACCTGTATGGGGGAAAAATAAGTAGTTTGTATCGTAATGACATATTTTAATAAAACAATAAAAAATTTAATTCGATCGAAAAATCTTTTTTTCAAATGTGTAAAAAGTCTGCGTCTTTTTTTGTTGAATATTTGTAGCGACCTTAGATCTTTCAAATTAATAATGAGCAAGAAATTCATTCGTTACAAATGCTAAAATATTACTAACTATAACAAGATTTACAGAATCATATAAGAATAAATATATAAATATGTTTTACTACCTTTTTTCACCAGCATTAATTTGTAAAAAAAAGAACAGAAATGAAAGCTAGAAAATGCTTTTAATTTTAATAAGGTTTGAAAGATAAGAATATTTGCAACATATGTTATAGAGCACAAAAGGATCGCTAATTATGAAAGAAAGGTTAGGATTCTTCAATTTTTAATTCAATATCTTATTATTGACTTATTTTAAAAGTCAATTTTGTTTTGGATTTTAGCACACATGACATGTTTTATTTCTACTCAGTAAAATGATTTCATAGTAAAATTTGACTAAACTGTTGAGACAATTTTAACAATTTAAATTTTTGTTAAAAAAATAACTTTAAAAATTTTCAAAATCCTACTCTTCCTGTATTTATAAATATTTTTCTATAAAAATGTTTCTGGAATTCTGAAGAATATTTTAAACAACTTTAGGGATCTTTTTTGTAATAACCAATTTAGTTTTTGGTTAAATAAAATGTTCAGCAATTTAAATGTATTGATATATTGAAAAAATACAAATTGAGAAAAACTCTTTTGAAGTTTGAAACTAATAATTATCTTACCAAAAAATTATTATACGCTTCAATTAACTTTAAAAATCATTTAAATCATTAAATAAATGTTTTAGTAGAAGTAATAGTATTTTTATAGAATTTTAGTACATATTTTAACTAACTGGACTTAATTTTTTTTAGATTAAATGCAATTGACTAGCAGGAAAAATGAATGTGGAAAATGTAAGATAATAATAATAAATTGAACCACTTTTAAGATTTTCTATTTTACATAATATAAAAATATTATATTTGTATAAAACTATATGATAAATAAAAACAAGAATTATGAAATAATTAATATTAATTGCCTTCATTTAAATATTATAAATGCACAAAGTTTACAAAGAAAAAAAACTACGTTATAAATTTTCATTACTATTTGTGTTTCAGAAGTATCTTTCTCTCTATGTAACACCTTCCGTTTTTTTTTTTTTTTTATTAATATTTCTAATTTAAAAATCACTTTCTTTATCGGCATATGTATTTTACGAGGTATTTGATGTGTTTTCATTTCCATCTAAACATTTTTTTTTCCAGATTCATTTACTATATCAAGATCATGTTTGAATTTTTTACAAGGTATACACATGCCTTTTTGAGTCTATTTGATACTTAGTAAAGCCTCTTTGTTGCATTTACAAATGGCTTCTGTTACTCCACGTATCGAATGATTTTTATCTATAAATATCTCTTTCCATGCAGTTTGTGGTTACTTAATTTTCCCCTTTTTGCAAGTGCGGATTCTTAAAAATACCAAGAATCACTAAACATTGGACAGTTTGTATCTTGAAGCTTTTTGTCTGTCGAAATGCTATGAAGTAATTTATCGTATGGTACTTTTTTCATGGCAAGAGCATTACTTTTGTTTTTTAATATGGCCTTCTAATAATATGAAGTAAATTTCTTTGCAGTTATCTCTTCCAAAGTTCCATAACTTCTCCACCTGAAGAGATACCTCGATCACTCGATTCCTTGACAGCATTCAGTAGAAAAGTGCATAGTTTTTTACTAAAATTGTTTATACAATCCTCTTTTTTTTATTTTTACATTATCCTGATAAACAATTACAAATCTTACGTTCCCCTTTCGGACAATATTGTAGAGTAACGAAGTCCTAATGATTTGAAAATTCCTCACACCATCGATTCTGCCTTCATTTCCATCGAGCTTTATGAATCTGTGTGATTGACATCACACTCATTCTTGTGTCCTTCAAACTACATATGTAATACTGATATTAGGAACAGCAACTCTTTCTTCTGTGGTACCAGCAACATACTCAGCTTCACTACTCCAACGTTTGCTGTTCATTTGTGTAGAATAATATCATCGCTTTAAGCAAGGCATTCTTACGTGAAATCTTCAGTAATTAAAAAAATAATGATAAACACCAAACACGTCAACAGTTTCCACGCAAACAACAATGAAAGAAAGTCTTGATAAAGATATGAATTTTTTTTGGCATAAAAAGCACGATAAGAATTAGCTCGATAACTACATTGCGAACGAAATACGAGATATCAACAATAAATGGCTTGTAATAAAAATTGCTTTCACAGAGAAAATAGGAAAATTGAATTCTTTTTTCGCACATACAAAAGTAATATATCAATCGAAAAATAATAATTCAAAGCATATTATCATATAAATATTTTTAAAAAATCGATATTTTGGTGATTTTCGGTGTTCTGAATCCCTTTCAAACCAACTTTTAAACTTGGACACTTTCACACACTAATTTAAGAATGTATTATACGTTTATATCCCCGCCAAGTAAAAGATCTTAATGATATTTATAAATTTATCTTACTACATTCAAAAGAGATGCATCAAAACTTTCATATTTTAGTTTCAAGATTATTTCCTTAAAATAAATATAAACTAAAATACCACGTTTTCAAATTTTAAATTCAAACTAATTTAATTATTCGAATCAATGATACTTTATGAAACTCACAACATGCGAATTTCTCAATTTTTTTTAATGTTTGCCACACGCATGTTTTTTCAATCTTAGCAATAGACTTCATAAGATTTTAATGGAAACAATGTTGAATAAAATTGCAGAATTTTTATATTTGTTTCAAGGAAAATAAGAAAATAAAATTATTGGCATTCAAATAAATGTGATGACAGAAATAATAAAGTTAGTGTTACAGTATTTACATATATGTGGTGTCCAAAAAATGTTACCTGCATTTATCTCAATATAATTTTTATCTTTACTATCTAAGTAATCTTTTGGATCTATACCATTCGAACAAGATTTTTTTGAGCTTAAAAATATTCGCTTGTTGTTTCATCAAACATGCAATGTCAAAAGTACTCCTTCCCTTTCAAGAATACGCTTTAACTAATTCACTTTTGAATTGTATTTTTCTTTAACTCCTTAGAAAATGCACCTTTTTTACTGGTTTGTTCACATATTCAATTCATATTTTATTTTGATTATTAATTTTATTCTATTTTCTCATTTTATAATCAGTAAACTTTTCATCAGAAACATATTTATTTGTTTCGTGATTTACTTTACTTTTAATTTACTTTCTAATAAATTCAATTTAATTTTTAAAGAAATTTTGCTTAAGTAATTATACATCTCAAAAATGCTTCCTGTTGCAATATAGAGGATTTAATTTCGAAATAAATTTTTTTTCTGTAGCACTTTCAAAAATAACCCTCATTAAGGGGACTCGGTACCCTTGAACCATTTTTTTTTATTAATGCATGTAAAAATTTGGTTTTAGTGAGCTATGTAGTGTTTCTATTCAAGAAAATGATTTTACTTGAAAATTTGAATACATTATTAACACAATTTTAAAAATTGAATTTTTTTTTTTTTTTTAAAAAAAAAAAAAAATTTCAAAATTCCTACTTCTTCTTTATTTATTAATTTTTTACAATGATTTTTTTTTTTAATATTCTCAAATTTATTTTCAATAACACCACAAAATTGAAGTTTTCTATGTTATTCTTCCATAAGGTTACTATTCTTTTAATTTTAAGAGGTCAAAAGGAGAGTCTTATTATTTGGAATCCATGGTATTATAAATTTTAATTTACTATACAATATAAAAAATATGGATAATTTAACTGTATACAATGTGTGTCTGTTAAATAATGATAATGACATCGTAAAACATTTTATTTTGATGTCATACAAATTTACTTATTGTCTTCTTCAATATACACTCCTCTTCTATCCCTATAACACTCCATGAGTATCGACCATTGTTCAAAACAGTGATGGAATCCTTCTTTTCTCAGCTCCTTTCACTGCTTAAACAGACTCGAATTCTGTTCTTTTTAATGCAGATTTCCCCTTAGGAAACAGATAGAAGTCTTAAGGCTCAAGATCTGGAAAATAAGGTGGATCTCGGATAGATCTAGAAACTAAGCTAACACTAGGATGCTGTACTTGGCTGGAATCCCCTTGACTCACAATGCGGACTCTCGGTGGAAATGTTTGTTGTACGGCTTCTGTGTCAATTCCTAGAGTTTCAGAAATCACACGAATATTTAACCAATGGTCAGATCGAAGCAAATTACCGAATTTTTCGAAATTATCATCATTTTTGACGTAGAAGGGCAGCCCGGGTGGAAATTATCTTCAACGGATCCTCAGCCTTCTTGAAAACGCCTAAACCACTCAAAAACACATGCACGTAATAAACATTCATTGCCATACACTTCTTTAAATAAATCATAAATTTCAGTTGTGGCCTTTTCCAAGTTTCGTGTGAAATTTCACAACAATTCGTTGATCATTTATCATTTTTCCAGCGAAACAAAAAAGAATAACTCTAATACGAATGCAAACTACATATTTGTTTTCAGAATTATAAATTTTTTTGATTTAACATATTTGTCAGGTTTGTTTTCAGAAACAGGTGGCGCTGCATTCGAAAGAGAAGTCTTCACGCTGAACTGATGTCTATGACTGAAGTTTGGTACATGCATATTTCTTCGGTTGCGTCGTCAGTCTCATTATTTAATAGTCACACCACATATTAATTAAAATATGTCTACTATAGATGTATCTGAAATTTAATGCAATGCGAAATTCAAATGTTTATATGGACAACAACACATGATAGTTAAAAAACATTTATTAGCTGGGAGTTTGTTCAAAGTTTGTAAACTCATGAACAGAATAATAAGGCTTACTCTATATTAATTAAAGCTAAGTCCTAACCTCTGACTTGGAATAACATGTTTAGCGGGATGTTAGGGCATAGTCCACGGTAATCTGTCACAGTTCAAAATAATGTAATATATCATTGTGAAACTGTAGTGTATTTTGAATTCAAATATCAATTTCGAAAAAAGCTACCCCAAATGTGTACGCATTTGTTTCGCATTCTACGAAATTTACTAATGAAGCACATAACGTGCCTCATACAAAAATATATCATGATTACCTATTTTTCCAGAGGATGGGACTTTTTTAGGGCATTACCCGCGCATTAACATTATTAAAGTAACTGAAAAGATTTCCGCTTTCGACGCTTCAAAATTGTGTTCCAAGAGTTTTAGACTTTAACTTCATTATATTGTCAAGAGTTTTCTATCCACAGGTTGTCTTTATTCAAGAAATTTAACGAATACTTGATTAAGTTATGCCCAAGACCTATTTGTTCATTCACCTTTTGATAAAATGTTTTCAAAGAACTGTTTCTCTAACAGAAATTTTGGCAGAATAATAATAAATTTAGTGTCTTTTCGTGGTTTCCTTGAAACTTTATTAAGCTACGATTTATTTGTACTTTATATCAAAAAGTGCATTAAAAACCACTTTATTACGTGTTGGAAATTTTCGTGATTAAAATAAGAGAAAATAAACAACTTATCCAATGTATGATCTTTTTGTTATGATTCGTTTGATCAAGATAACAGTTAGAAACATCCAAACATGCTGTATCTTTTTATTTATACCAGGGTTTTATCTTAATTTTGTGCTTGAATCTAAAAGTTTTGAAAACCGTAATTTCTCTCTACTTTTAGTTTTTTTAATATATCGATAATAAAGCTAAGCAAATTATTTATTTTGCAAGGTATAAATTTCTTAATCCAATGATCTTTTTGTTACGCTTCTATGAGACACGATTGTTAATAGATTTCTATAAGCATTTCTTCCTAAAAATGAATGAAAACAAGATTTTTTTTTACATTAATCAAATTTGGAATCATTATACTACGTTATGAAAAAAATATAGTGTTAACATTTTTTACACAGCCAATAAGTTAACCTGTTTTTTCTTATTTATTCATTCCCTTAACATATTCGATTTTGTTTGGTTTGATTTTATTAACGTCGCACTAAAAGCAATACGAGAGCTATTGGCGACGAACATCGTATTTAGAACCACGGTCAAGTGACGAGGACGACACCTCAGCTGGCACCCCCCTCTCCTAACATCCACATCACATCAACAGGAGGACTTTGGGCCTCGACAGATTTGACGTACATCAGTACCTGCTACACGGCGGGTCTTTAGTAGCATCAAGGCCCGAACCCGCGACTCGACGAAAATCATCAGCCTCATGTCCGAGGACATGACTACTAGGCTACCGTGGCCATTTACTTACTTGAATTGTTAATTCTCATACGCTAGTCTTTGTAATAATAAAGCCGATAAGTTCACTAATAGCGTTTGATTGAAAGTTTTAATTATTCACCTCAATGAAATGAATTCTATCCATTATTTGCATGGCTAAAATATTCGTAGAAAAAAGTAATGTAAGAGTTAATATTATTTTTCTTAAATGTTAACTAAAGTACAATAATATCATTATAGTAGAAATACATAGAATCAAAAAGTGACATAACGTTAGATTTAATAAATATCTATTTTATAGTAAATATTTAGTGTATTTTTTATTACTTCAGTAATTTATTTATATTGTAACTTAAATTGCTTTTTTTTATAACATAGCTTTTACTCACATGATATAAGATATGATTCTTGAGATATTTTTGACAAATTGTGCGTAGTATCTTTGATCTATATCGGTATTTCAATGAAGAATGTGGAATTTGGTAAGGAATCGATACATTTATTTTTGCTCAGATGAATAATAATTTTTGAAAGACGTGATAATTTATTGATGAAAGACGTAACAACAAACTTTCTAGTTCGTATTAACTTATCATGAATTAATATTCTTATTTTAGTTTTATTATATAATATTAACATTTGCCTCTGATGCCTAACCAATCTTCGAAACTAGGAGCACTGAATGGTAATAAATACATAGGTCTATTCAGAAAATTCTGTCTTGATAAATCTAACATTTTTCAAGATATACTTTTCACGTGAGGTAAAATGTTTCTAGAATTTTCACTTTTCTAAAAGTATATTATAAATTAAAAATTATCCTTCTATTTAAACAGTAAATCATAATCATTTTCCAGGGTTAGTTTTTTGCTTTTTAAAAGTCTGAATGTTTGTTAAAAATTTGTTAGAGATCCTTCCTTTCTCAGAAATATAAATTAAAATCTTAAAAATAATTTTCAAACATTAAAAACTTATATTTTGAAATGAATAGAAAGTAAACTTTAGAAAAACGATCCTTTTTATTTATGAAAAAGCATTGATTATTGCGAAATTGCGTAAAAATATTCTATCAAATGAAGTACAACATCAAAAATAAGCAGATAATTTTAAATCTAAAATTAGTTATTTGAAACGTTATACCATTCATGATATATAAGAGTTGAACATGGAAAATTTTTCAACTCTTACAAAAGAGTCTAGACTTTTATATATTTCTATTTTCTAATCAGACGAAGTACATAAAAAAATCCATTGAAATCCTTTAAATATTTAATTTGCCCGACAGAAAAAGAAATCAAAATTTTTCAATTGTCTGATTTAAAAGTTCTTTCTAATTTTACATTTATGATTATTATTTAAAAAAATAAAATGTTACTGTAGAATTATGTTTGCATCTGAAAAGTAAAGTCACGATGAAATAAATCCAGCTTTTCAAATATTAATTCTGAAAAATATATGAAATTTAAAATATTGAAATGTGTTTTAAATAAAGTCAGAATAAATTTAGAAATATAAAATGTATTCAAGTTTATGTCATTCCTTAAGAATCTTTTATTTATTTTTTTTAAATGGGAGTACATTGACTATATTTCGCTTAAAGTTACCTGTGTAATGAGATAGAAAGCATAACACTATGGATAAAAGGGGTGGGAATCTTATTTATCTCCAATTAAATCTATTTCATAGGAAACGATATCATTAACCTCTTGAAGAAATTGAAATTTAAAATTTTATGAAAACGAGAGTGTCTCATTTTGTTTAGAAATTATCCCATTAGGAAGGCGAATATTTTGAACGGATCTAAAAAAATAAAAATATCATCAAACAATCAAATATTAAATAGTTATAATTGCTGTTCAGAAATATGTATATTATAGTTTATTTCTTCGAGTTACTCGTATAGTAGTGCTTTTCTTTCTCTCGAAATTATTTGAAATTTCCTTTTAACAATAATGCCATAACTTTTCAAATTTTAAAAGTATGTAATAAAATTAAAATGTAATTTTTGAAAAAAAATAACGCAAGTAATTAGAGTTAACATATTTGTATGTTGAGAATTGTATTATATATTACATTCTCGTGTGTTATTAGCGAGTGAATGATAATAATGGCGCAAGAGCAATATGAGGGCATGCTGCACCAAACTATGTAAAACTGCGATATAAACATTTGAAAAAATTGAAAAAAAATTAAAAATTGCTTGCCTAGAAGGAAGATTGAAAATAGAGAAGGATCGCTGAGATATCCCGGGGGCCCGTTACCCGTGTTTTCCAAAGACAGTAAATCCAATAGGAAAGAAAAAGATCATTCAGGTGACTGGGGGGGGGGGTCATGATGCATGTACCTTCCTGAACAAGGTAAGCCCCTGAAGTTCCTCAACCTAAAGGATAGGTTCCCTAATATAATCCCCAGGACAGGGTGCCCGGCTATACCCCCAGACACTGGGTATATTCACCTCTTACGACATGTATAAGCTACAGTGGGTCTACTCTTCCACACCAGTCATTACACAGGTAGTATATTAGAAGCATACGTATAATAAGAAATTAAATAACTAGAATTAGCCACTTTATCATAATTCAATAAGAAATATTTAAAAACACAGTTTAATTTGGTAAGTATTATAAAAACTACATTGAGAGTTGTTGAAGATTATTAAAGATTTCAGTTCATTTCAGTTCATCAATTACCTATTTGCAGCTCTATAATCTAAGGATATTCATCAATCATGTAGAAATATTTACAGTCCTTAAGAACTGTTTTAGTTTCTGACATTTCATGAAGGTTATAATCATTCTAAACAACTTTTAAATTTGGAACGGATAAATTATCTTTAACAGTAAAATTTCAGAGAAAACAGTATTTAAAACTCTCTTCCTCGCACTTTTATTATAACAATACTTTTTCTAAAAAAATCTCGAATAATGCTCCTCATAACCAATTGCGTGACATTAAATGCTGGTTCCTAAGATAATTAATACTGTGATGTACCATTAGAATGCGTTTAATAATATAAATTTTCTCAATCTTTAAATTTAAAACTGAACTCAAAAGTTATTTCATTTTCTTTCACATATAAATTCTAAGCTTTTCAAAAATGTTTTACAAGTTTCCTTAAACAAACTTTTATTTTCATAACTTCCCAATTTTGAAAAGTTCATTCGTGCAAAACATTTTCTTAAAAAAAAATTGCACTCGATAGAATAATAAAGAAGTAATTCTGATTAGTTTTATAATCCATGATAATTATAAAGAAAAATTAGTAAACCTTAAAGAAAGGCATGGTTTTAAATTTTCACAGCGATAAAAATTTAACTGGCATTAAAAGTATATTTCTAATGAGTTTTAAAAAGTAATCCATACTTCCCTTAGTATAAGATGGATAATTATACATTTATGCATCATGATGGGGCATTGTAAAGTTTAAATTATTTCTAAAAAACTACCATGACAACTGTGGATATTCTTCATATTAATTTATCCTTATGTACTTAACCTTGTAAATTACAGATATTTATGTTGATTTGTTTGATTTCAGAAAGACGCAACTGAAAGTAACTCGCATTATCGTAAAGTTTTAATTATTATACTAAGGTATATTAGTTTTTTAATTAATTTTGAAAAAATTTCAAGATAGATACCTGGTTTGATTTATTATTCTTAAGACTGCAGAACATAGATATATTCAAGAGCTGTACATTTCTCTCATAGTTTCTTGACTTTTCAAACTTAGTAGATTGAACTTGATATTCCCCCAGACTATGGGTTATTTGAATAAACGACTTCCTGAATCCAAATAAATGATTAATAGATGTAATTTGCGACATGTTCATTAGGATCAATTTATAGTCAGAATAAATTTTATCCAGACACCTCGGTTATTTCTTTGAAATAACTATAACTTCACAATACCACTTCATATTATATTGCTCAACATTGAGAATAAAAATCAATTTCATTGGTCACAAATATTTGCTTTTCTCAGTATAAAAGTTTAATAGTGATTGAAAAACCGTTTAACATTAAATAAAATATCAATTCTAAAATGTCAGAATAGTAAATCTTGATATATAAACAGGAATAAAATCTTTTTAAAAATATCACGAAAAGAAATAAAAATTTAAATAAACTGACATATATTCTGGTGAAATTCTGTCCTTCATTCTTCCAAAAAAAATTTAATCGGAAGAGTTTAAGATTAATTTCTCTCCCATTTTTCCCAGTTCAGTCTTCGCTCTGATTCGTGCTATTTTATAAGCGCCGCTCTGCGCGCTTTTGTGATGTCTCGCCACCATGTAATATGTCTTACCTGTATTAATATGCATAATCCTGTAGAAAGAATAAATCGCCATTTGTTGTTATAATCCGAGTTTCACAAGAATTTTACTCCCCCCACATACGCACGGAAAAGAAAAAAGTAGTCGGTAACAATATTTTGTAAGAATTAAAATAAGATCAAAAAATAAAATATAAGGAGGGTCATCAACTGGACTGAAGAAATTATCCGTTCAAAAAAAATTTAATATTAAAAACACATTTAAAATTTTAAAGAAAGATATGTGGAGTAAAATAGAATCATGTAAAAAACCGGAAAAATGATACATGGAGAAATATAGAATCAATAATTATGAAAAAAATATCTAGAAAAAATTAATTTGATTTTTAATCACATTTATAATTTTTATGTTTTAAAATTCTTTTTAAAAATTAATTGCATATTCATCCTTTGCACGTGGAATATAGAAATTATTTGTTATTTTGAAAATTAATAGGTAAACCATTTTGATACTTCTCATTAAATAATAATATAAAACATTTCTAAAAATAGTTATGCTTAAATTACTTTCAAAAGAAGACAATTTATTAATATACAAACAGGAATTATATTTCTTGTCATAAATATTACCAATAATTCTATTATTAACTATTTTCAAATTTACATCTAAGAAATCTGTTTCATGAGTATTTACATATAATAGTTCTTATCAGATTTAAACATAAAGGATAAAATGTTAAATCAGGTATAGAATCTATATGAAAATTAACTTAAAAAACAATATCATCAGTATATCTAATGGATTTGCAGTAACTATAATCCTTAAATTTATATGCAAAAAAAATGTAGATAAATATTAGCTAAATCATTACTAGCAGGACTCCGTTGAGTTATACCTTTTATTTGCTTATAATTTTTTTCACAAAAACAAATATAGTTTCCTTCTAGAACAAGATCAAGATTAAAAATGAATTTAAATGTTTCATATGATGCAGATCCATTAATTTTTAATTCCTTATAATTAGCCAAAATAATCCTAATTAAATAATCTAAATCAATGGGATTAAATAAATCTTCAAAGTCATAACTATAAATAGAGTACATTTTTTATATTTTATATAGTTAATAATCTCGTAACTATTTTTAATAATAGTAGTTCTATCAAAACTGTTAATAGCATTTCGTAAAATTTTTCCAGCTATAATAATACATGTACTTGAACCATTTGTCAGGGTTCTAAATTTAATAGAAACTTTGTGAAAATTAAGGCTTGGAAATAAAAGTGGAAACCTTATCAAATTCAATGTAAAAACAATTTTTTTTTACTTATAAAATGCTTTAATTATATTAGTTATTTCACTATCACTTTTTTAAACATTAATAAATGTCTATCTGTCTGTTTACTTCTTCTCTTTCTGTAAATGCTGATCGACAAGGTAATTGACAAACTGGTTCATCATCCTTCAAAATAATTCGCATTAGGACATCGGTGCTTGCCATCTTTTCCGGCTTGTAACTTTCTTTTACTTTCGTAAGTTTTTTTATTATTATTTAAGGACTTCCTACGTCATTCAGTTCTACTTTTTTGATGTTTTCTGCTGATATTTGCATTAAAAATGCTTGATTTTCAAATTTAACAAATTCTACTCCATTCTTTGTGAAGTTGGCTGATGCTCATTCTAAAATATCTGAACCTATGACTGCTTCGAACTTTAGTTTTGTTGTAGGTACCCCATGCCAAGTTAGTGAATAATTTTCCTCGTCCATCTGAAATTCTTGTTCGAAAATCCTATCGTAGTGACTTGAGCATCACCTATGCCGGTTAAGAGAATTTTGTTCTTTGCTAGTTTCGTTGGATCGATGATTCTTCTGCTGGTATATTGTCGTAGTAGACTGACGTTACTTCCGGTGTCGAATGACACATCTGGTGTCCGGTATCTTTCGTAATGTTTCCAAAATTTATTTCCTTGGTGCGTAGACTTTCTTGTCTGATAGTAGCACATGTCGTCGTAGTTTTGTTTGCTTTTCTCGTAAAATCCGTTGCTTTCTTCGACTGGCTTGTATTTGGCTCTTTCACAGAATCGTTGAATCTACGGAAATTGAAGTAGTTTGTTTGTGCGTGATTAGATATATTTGAACCTAAATATTTTTTTCTCTTCAGTGAATTTGAATTTGAATCCTAAGCGCAGATTAAGTTTTCGTGACTTCCTTCGTAACTTTCATGACTGGAGGACTGGACTTCGTTATGTCTATTATAACTGGTGCAACTTTCCTGTTTGAACTGTCCTACTCGAATTTTCGTGGTAATTCAAATGGTCGAAATTTTTTTGATGCTTTGAAATCTTATTTTCTTCCAAAACATTTATTGACTGGCTTTTGATTTAGGGTTCTCTTTATGTCTTCGTACTCTTCAAATTTTTCTGCTGATTCGGCAGGCAAATTTGGAGCTCTACGTTTTCATCTGATCTGAGATTATCAGTTTTCATAATTCTTCAAAAGATTCGATTTTTAAGCCTGATGTCAATCCGTCGAAATATATTGCAAGTTAGTAATAATAATCTGTTCAGGTGTGGCTACCAACTTTTTGATGCAGGGTAAATAACTGACGAAACTTTTTTGTCTTTTTTTCTTAAATCATTTTAGCAGCAATTATTTTACATGGTCGTAGTTATTTGCTATTTCTTCCAGTTTACGTGTGAGGATGTGAGAAATTTCAGGAGGTAAGAGTCTTAACAGATATGAAACCCAATGTTCTTTCCGAGTAATTAAACTTTGCACTTGAAGTTCAAATAAAATTAAGTATAAACTTAAATCTTCTTGAACTTTATTTAGATATTTAATTGCCTAGTAACTTTGAATTACTGGTTTCATCAACCGTTGCGTGTAATTTGAGTTGATATTCTAATTTCAATCACTCCAATTTAATTTCGTGTTATTTTTGATGTTGTGTCTCTTCTAATTCTTGTTTTCGTTGTGTTTCGGCAAGGGCTCCTAGAAGCAATTTTTCTTCAATTTGCTCTTTCATTTCTCGCTACTCTATTATACTAGTAAACAAAATTTTAGTGAATTTATCATCATAATCTGAATCTTTAATGATTAGAAGTTTTTAAGTTTAGTTTAGTTTTTACGCGCACGAGGGCTATTGGCGACAGACCTCGTAATTTTGAATCACGGTCAAGTGACGAGGACGACACATGAGCTGGCACTGCCCCCCCTCTCCTAACTTCCACACCATGCCAGCGGGAGGACTTTGGGCCCCGACAGATTTAACGTGCATCAGCCCTGTTACGCGGCGGGTCTTTGGCAGACAAAGATCGAACCTGCGACTGAACGAAAATCGCCGGCCACGAATCCGAAACCATGACCACTAGGCTACTGCGGCCACCTTTAAGTTTTTTTAACGGTCATTGAGGAATCAGACTTCAGATCTAATTCTTCCATGAGGATAAACATATTATCCCTACGTCCCTTAGCGAGATACGACATTTTGAAATTAATATGTGAATATCTAAATATAATTAATTATTTTGGAAATTTATACTTTATTCTTTTTAGCGAAATAATAATAACAAATGGTTTTAATAAAATACGGTGATTATGGTGAACTTCTCTAAATTTATTTACTTTTACTGCTACTTAATTTACTACTACTGAATTAATTTTTATAAACTTTCTTTCAGACTCTTATAATTTTATGATTTGTTAAAGTATTTTAAAAAAGAGTTATTTATCTTATTGTTCAGAAATCATTTCGGGACATTTAAATAGATCATGAGAGAATATAAAGCTATCAATTATTTTAGAAGAGAATTAAAAAAAAATAATAAAGCCATCTATTTTGAGAATATACTTTCAATTTGTTTAATCACGATTCACTAGGTTGCAAATTGTTTTCCTATAAAGTAATAAAAGTTAACACTGGTTGAAAACTCACTGAGACAAAACGATGAACATTTTTATGCGAACGTTGTACACAATCTCCTAGGAAAGAAAAAAAATTTACGTTTACTGAAAATCTAAGTCTCATTACTTATTCATCTATTCAATTGAGCGTCTGGGGAAACGCTGACAAGTTTAAGATACCATCGCGTTACAATTTGAAAAATATATATGCACGTAGAGAATAATGCATATTAGTTCACTTTTGATTCAGATTAATTTTTATACACTCTATTACAAAAAATTCGACTAACCAGGAAGGAGTTGCCCAATTGGAATGAATTTAAGTATGTAGAGACATTGAGACCGAACATGCAAATGTTTAAAGCTTGTTGACAAATAAAAGAATAGAGTGGGCTCCAGAACATAGGAACTGCATATTCAGCAAGTGTATCTAAGGAGCAATTCTCAATCGGATGGTCAAAATTTTGGTTGCATTTCAACTGTGGTTATCTTACATCGGCTGTAACAATGCCTCGTCGAAGGATTCATGCATATTAGGTGCAGATGTTAGAGTTTAAAAAGAGGTAGTGTTATCGGAACGAAAGAGGGTGGTTGGGTGAATCGAACAACCACTCGACGTTTGAGTCGAAGTGAGGTAACGATTAGACGATAATGGCAATAGTGGATCAATAACGGCAGATAACAGCATCAGAACGGTAGAAGTCACCCAAAGACTACAATAGAACGGGAAGACAGTGCGTTTATCAAAGCAGCTGTCACAGCATCGGATTTGTCGTTATCAACTATTCAACCTATGGCCTGCACATATGTGTCCAACGTGACCTCGACAGACGGCTCAGAGAGCGGAATTTACGCTCGCTCCGACCGTTACGCCACTTACCTCTCACACATCTGTGCAAGTCCAATTACAGTGGTATAGAACTCGATCAACGTGGAACTGTGCGGACTAAAGACGTATAGTCTTTTGTGACAAATCACGTTTCCAACTGTGTTTTGATGACAACGGCAGACGTGCCTGAAGATGTCCAGGGCAGCGTAGAATCCTGCCCTTACTATCGCACACCCCACAGGCCCACAATAGGTTGTTATTGTCTAGGTTGCCTAAGCTTTTCCTACATTTAAATGGCCAACTAGGTCACCTGTTCCGTCTCCCAAAAAGCACATCTGAGACGTTATGAAAAAGCAATCGCAACCATCCCGCAATGTTGACAATTTTGTCCAACAGTTGGAGATATTTTGACACGATATTACGAAGGACACCACTCGGAATCTTTATCAGTCTATGAAACGCCAGGTCACAGCTTGTATTTAAGCTAGAAGTGAACCAACGCTTTATTGACTTCCTACGCTTATAACGGCCAAACTCTGAAGTAAATCATTCAATTGTTCTGAAACTTTAGTGTATGTATATATATATATATATATATCTTATTTAGAAACACATGAAATAATGATGTTCGAAAGGATTTTAATTTTTACAAAGCCATGGATCTTGCGTTGAAACATCTGTAGACTTTTCTTATTTTTGAGCACTAACACTTCGCTTTTAAATTTTTATTTCTCTCGGTAATCGACATCCAGAAAAAAGCAGGAATTCACACATATTGTAGATGATTATATAAAGATTGCACGTATAAATGAAGGAATACATTGTCGGTGCGGTTGAGCTGATTCATTATCTATCGTTCTTTCAGAAATCTACGTCCCGATCACAAGATACAAACGAAGAAGTAATCGATTCATGTTGATGGTGATATCCTTTTTGTTGTCACAGAAAATTAGGAGTGAATCCTCGATGATTGTTTTATGTAGATGAGACACACTCGTCGTCGCAAAAAACTGGTAGTGGATTCTGGAACGAATTTCCGTAAATTCTTGTTGTAGATAATCGAATTTCCGAAAATTATTATCCGGAGATCTTCATCCTCACCTGGGTTCGATTCGCAATATTCTTGTGAGAATGCTGTGCCAATTCCGGAATCAAAATTGTTGTTATAGAGATACGTATCCGCTTTCGTATTTGCATCCGGGAAATTTTCTTCATTTGGGGAGGAAATTTTCTTCGTCCTAGGGCGAATTTTCTCTCTGTCTGGATCAAGTGTCCAACTTTTATCTACATCCTGGGATGGGCGCCCAAATTATTCTTGTGGTAGGAAGTTATTTAAAGGCCTAAAGATAATCCACTGGTGCCTTGGAGTCTAGGGGTCACGGTCTTATCGCCAGGTTCCATGAGGTTTTTGATTTATATACAAACAGGTGAAGGAATATTTTTAATTGTTCTATTTATTCGAAATAGTTGAAGTAATGGTATTTATAGAGTTCTTATTTACAAAAGCATTTCTGTTTAGAGATCTCTCAACTACTCTCTTGTAATACTGTAGATGGCTATCTATACTCATTCTGGTGTTCGGAATAGAACTTTTCAACCGATCACATCAGGAACGAATCTGTGAGCTAGTACTACTGAGGGAAGAGTGCTGACGGGATAAGAGTACCGACGAGCGAATTGTGGAAGGGAGAGTAGAAGAAGCAGAGAGTGAGGTGCTCTGCGGTTTGTTCTAATATAGAAGCCACGGCATTAACTAACTCATGATGCCGATTCATGCTTCCATCTATCGAGCAAATGAGATAGTTTTACATTATTGAAAATACAATTAATAAATAGATAATTAGCTGGAAAATTATATATATATATATATATTAAGAAATACCCATTTATTTTATATTTCCAACGTAATAAATGTTTTTATGCATTGTAACTATTTTGGATATTAAATATTATTTATGAATCAAGGTTTAATGTGCAAAAAAGAAAAGGGCATATCCTCTTTAGACTCAAGGTCAACCTTGAACCATAAATTTTAGAATAATTTGTATCAATCGGTTTTAAATACATGAAAAAGCACTGAGAAAATGTTAAAATTGTTTTTATTTTTATTTTTGAGAGATTAAGTGTCTCCTGGAGGAGACATTGGGACAAAGTGACATCATAATGTTAAGTTAAAATATTTCTTTTTTATTTTTTAATGAGTAATTCATGATAATTAGCATAATGATCATAATGTAAAATTTGAATCACAAAGTATTTCTGTCCAAACTGTTTGCAGAAGAGTCCTAATTTCTGAAATGCACGGTAGAAAAGACGATGTGTAAGAAAACTGATAATTTAAGAAAATTTAAGAAAAGTTTACGCTTTATGCTTTCCAATACAGCGCCATTTAGCGGTTGACCGTTAGCTTTCGGCTTTTGCATTGTATAGTGAAAATTGCTTATTTAGATGTTTTCTATCTCCACTTAAATTTTTGTCCATGAGTTTCGAAACACCTGTATATTAGATTATTATTTTTTTCTTTCTAATTTCTGATTTGATATTGTTATTTAATTGTAGTTTTAATGTCTCCTCCCTTCACTATATCAATCACTTCACGATGTTCATTGAAGAGATTCTTTCCAAACGTGATATGTAGCTGAATTTTCTTCTTACTTTAATATAGAGACGGACGCACGTAAATTTCAGCGAGGCAGTTTTCTTTATTTCCTTAATTGTCTTAAGAAATTAATTTTTATTCCTTAAGTAACTCTTAATTTAAGAATTTATTGACTTATTGCAATCTTCTTCCGCAAAGTAATAACATTTTTTTTTTATGTAGGAAGTCCTTCAAAATAACTTTCAGATTCTTTTTAGCGTGTTTTTGTAAATCGAATTTTTTTTTCAGAAAATACTCTGAATTTTCGATTTATTCTCAACTTTCAACTCAGTAAATCCTTGGAGCTTCGTTTATTTCTAAGCCCAAATATTCCACATGGCTTTTGTATATCAAATTTTATTTTCTTCTAGAATCCTTAGCTACTTTTTCTTAGGTTTGTTAGGTTTCTTAAGCTTCTGCTTTCAACGTCACGTTCCTCTAGAAACCTAGTACACGACACATCGATTACGGATTGTGTTTCATTTTATGCGGCTTGCATTCTTCGTAACAAAACACTTTTCCTCGAAACAACGATGCCCCAAGACAGAAGAAAACAAATTATTTGATGGTGTGCTCAGTGTTATATTTATTACTTTTTTATTAGTAAAGGTCCAGAAAAGGAAAACTTACTGTTTTGGTTTCTTATTTTATTTATTTATAATTTGAAACCTCCGATTTTTCTTAAAATTATCCTTTTTATTTTGTTCTTAGGTAAATTCAGATATCTTTAAGGGATTTGTTTCTTATCCGTTTCTACAGGACTTGAGTGACAAATAAAGATACACTTGAACAAAGAATCGTGAAACGATGTCCAGCTCCTTCATTGGGACTACAAATCACAAATTCTACAGCGAAACTGAATAACAACTATTTTTGCCAACATAAGTAAAATCAAATCATCTGACTCTTGTCAATTTTCAGCTGCATAAACTAAAGTGGTGTCTTTCTTTTTTTTTGTTTAATTTCATACATTACGTGCTGTTACTTTTCAAAGAAAAGAAAAAAAACAAGTATAATAATAAGAAGCTTATTTGAAAAATTCAAAACAATTAAGAAGAAGATAATATAAGAAGTTCCAAACTTGTTTTTAAATCTCTTCTGTCTTTTTCTACCTTTTAAATGTAAATAGTTTTCTAATATTGAATTTCGGTGACACGCATCTCTTAAAATTGCTAAAATCTAATACTTTACTCTTCGTGAATTAACTTACTGAATAACATAACTATTTAAGTCCAAAGTAAAAAAAAATCACATTTCAATTGACTGCTATTGATGACAAAACTAAATCAGAAAATACACTAGAAGTTAAAGTGCGTATCTGTTTGAAACATTACAAGAAGCAATGAACTTTTCTTAATTCATCCGAGCTTCGATGAAAGTTTGTTTCACTGAAAACATTTTTGTATTTTAATTCATAACATATTACTTAAAACTATTCAAATAAATAACTTGATTATGTGCTCAAAATTATTCTGAGAAAAAGACCTTAAGGTTCCTGAATATAGAGTGGTTTAATTACCTTTTATGTTAGTTTTAAATCATATAAATCAATGATATATCGTATTTAAATTATTAGTACAGCAATAACATTTTCAATATTCGTCGAGTATTTAAATTGTATAAAATTTTACTTTCCAAATATTTTTTTAACTGAAAATACTTTACTTTTTTACATGTAGTAGTAGTAAGCCTATTTAAATTAAAGATTTTTTTTTTAGTAAAACATTAAAAAAAAATCATTTCGCTGATTTATAGAAAAATGACTCTCTAATATATCTAAGTAAATAAATACCAATTTGTGTAAAAGAAAACAAAACAAAGCAAAAAAAACTTACGAAAACATTTTGATTTAAAAATTGTTGTTAACTATTGTAAATCGTCAATAATAAGACTTACTGAAAGAAGAATGCGGGTTTTTGTTTCACTATTTAGGAATTTAGTACTTTGCAAAGAATATTATTTTCGATAGACTTCATATTTCATAAGATTTGTTTTAATTCAAAATGATCCTTAAAATTAAAATTTTACTTACGAGTAATAATATTTTACATTTTCAAATAAAATATCACTCAAGGATATATCATATTTTATTTAAAATTTTCTCAACCCATAAATTACTTTTACTACTTTTCCAAAAACCTATTTCACTTCGAAAGTAAGTTCAACTATTTTTCATTTTCTGTTAATGATACTCATTAAGTTTTTATGTGGCAAATGCTTTATATATATTTAAATATGAGTAGAAATCTTAAAGAATTCATGATTTTAACTTTTCCACTTAAGGAATAATTTTAATGAGAATAACATAAATGCCATAATATTTTAAAATTTAAACATTTTAGTGCATATTTAAGACATATTTTATACGATAAAAATACGTACATAAATATTATATCTACTTGAAAGTTCTGTCCGTTTGTGAAGTGAAAGAAAATAATATATATTTCATACATATTAATATTAATTGTACAAGATATTTTTCATCAATACTTATGAACTCTTTTCAGCCTAATGGTAATTTGAAAGTACCATTTTTGAGAAATGTATGATGTCTTTAGAGAGTGCTAGGTCTGAGGAATAAGTTGGAGGCGACATAAGTTCCCAACCTAACTCTGACGAATCGCCAAAGCAGCATGTGGTTTGGCATCATCAGGATGCAAGATAATGTGCTTCATACTGTACATCGTAAGTCTCTTTTCCTTCAGTGCTTTGATTAAATTCCCCATTTGCTAAGAGTATCGCTCTGTATTGAGCGTTTTGTTAGGTTTCGAAAACTCGAAAAGCATTGGTTCTTGTAAGTTTCATCTGATGCACAGCGTTCTCTTATTTAGGCTCAATCTCAATTTAGATTTGGGGGAGACAAATAGTCCAAGCTGCAAATATGCTCGTTTCATCAAGATATATTCCAAATGAATCCATTTTTAATCATCAGTTATCATCCGAAATAGGTTTGTTTTCGTTCCGAACAAACAGAGATGTACTTATGACGATTCAATAAAGCAAATTTTTATCATTTAACTCCGGAACCCCCCATCTGGATTGTTTATAGACCAATACTCGTGACGACGAAAATTATATTGTACAATAAATATTTTTAATCTATGAAAAATGTATTATTTTCCTTCACTTCACAAACGGACAAAATTTTCCGTTTGACCTAATATGTATGAGTCCCATATCTTCTCTTCGTACAATCTGATAATATATTTCTAGATGAAACCTAGTATAAAACTTTAAATAATAAGATCTCTAGGTAATAGAATTTTTAATTTCCTTTTTTTCAGTCAAAGAATTCCTTGATAATTTCAAAATGGTATCATACTGAAATGTAGATAACATTCTAATAAAAAATGGGGAATAGATCCTTCTCTACTGTAAAAAAATGATTACATACTATGAAATGAATTATACTATGATTTACATACCGAGTGATTCGAAACTCATGGGCAAGAATTTAAGGGGTGATAGAAAACATCTAAACAAGCAATTTTCACCACATAATGCATAGGTGGAGAGCAAGTTCGGTGAATCTCTAGAGGATGCTAAAATGGAAAGCATAAGGATCGAGTTTATTCCTCCTGAATTCTACGTTAGAAATTATGTTAGATGTCTTCTATCATCCCTTAAATGTTTGCCAATGAGTTTCGAAACACTTGGTTCGTCATACAAGTAATGAAACCACGGGCAAATTTCAAGAAAATGTTTAGATTATGTGCTTTTCCTGATTACTATACGTCGCCAAGTCTCCCGAAATCCACGGTAGAAATGACGATGTGTAAGAAAACTCGCGCTTTATGATTTCCATCACAGGGCCGTCAGGTGGTTCACCGCTTGTTCTTTTCCTATGCATTGTAGGACTAAAATTGCTAGTTTAGATGTTTCCTATAACTCCTTAAGTTTTTGGCCATGAGTCTCGAATCACTCTGTATAGTTATATTTATGTAATTGAAGCATAGATTTCGTTCTAATAGAAAATAACAGATTTCTTTTGTGGGGGGAGTTCATTTTTTTTTAAACATTTGACTCCGATATTTCTTTGAACGAAACTTATTTAAAATTGAAAAATATTAAGTCACTATTTTACTTCTCTTTCAATAAGAGACGTTAAGCAACACACACTAAGAATTTGATGTTATCTCAAAACTTTATTGCTTACTTTTTCCCCCTTTCATTTGCGTTTTAAATTCAGTGAATATGTGTTCCAAATTTTTTAATAAAATATTCCTAAGTTTAATAACTAAGAAAGATTGAGTTTATTTTATTGCGTGTAAAATTAAGAGGGATATTTTTACTAATAATAAAAATTTATTAAAAATTCTTGTCCCTAATATAGCTAAAACAGTCGTTATTCCTAGTTCATATTGTATAATAATTTTTATAAATATTATTATTGCACTCATATCATCTTCGAATATCTCTGAAAGAATATTTATTGTGATAAATGGATTAAATCTATGAAAATAAGTTATTCCTTTGATGAATTTGATAACAATTATACTATGATGTTTTAAAAGTCCTACATGCAACATAAGGTCAACTAAAATAATTTCTTAATGAACAGTTATGCATTGTTCTGTTGACAAACCAGCAAGTCAAATATCGCTACGAGGAACGTTCTAGAAGTCCTTAAGAAATCCAAAAGATTACGCTCATAGAATCGAAAATTATTTGATTTTAGAAACCATCTTGACCCACAAAACAGCTGACTAAGTTTCAATTTCTCGTATTATTCATAAGGAACTCCTTTCGTACCTCAAAAATTCTTCGTCATAACTTTCCAGGTCGATGAGACCATCTTCGCCATTTTTGGAAAAGATTCAAGGGAAGCAACCCAATGTTTTGATTTTTGCTTGAAATCAGGTGTATAATGATGAATCCAGGTCACACCCACGGTGACAAATCGACTCAAAATGACATCGACAACTCAATGCTGCAGCAATGAAATTTTGATTTGGCAGCAAATGATTACCAAATCAAAATGAACTTGTAAATCAATGTCAAATTTGTTCCATTTGACAGATGGAAGCACCCGATGGTAACAACAATTTACCTTAATGATGCAGTCTGTTTTCAAATACGAGAAATTTTTGACGAGTCCCCGAGAGAAAATAAATCATAAAGGGCACCTCAGGAAATTACGAGTGTTACTATCTAATGATACACTTGTTACGTAAGAGAACACATGACATACAAATTTCTTAAAGAAATAATCGCAATCATTCTGATTATACATTGTAACTCTGTAGTTGCTTTTGCAATGTCAATGGTTCTGAGGAATTCTGAAAAAAAGACCTGAGAATTTCTTCTAGAAGCTGAATTTCACACAGAGGAAAAATACTGCCTCAATTTGCACACATTCTGAAAATTTCTGACACATTTCTCAACTCTATGAAACTACAGCACTCAAAATTGTTTTTCTTTGTAAATGTTAGGAAGAAGAAGCAGGAATTCATCCAATAGACTTTTAAATAATACCAGGCGAAGTTGTGCGAAGAAAAAAGAAATCTGAACAAAGAAAAGGCTTTCAAACTAATGAAATTCCTCGTGATGAAGATTAGTAAAATAAGGAGTCATAAAATAATTATTTAAATACTAATTATTTAATGAATATTTCTTATTCAATCATTAATTCACATTTTAAATTTAAATTAATCTTAGCGTTATTTTTGTTAAATATTTATTTCAGCAACTTTAATAAACATGATTCAGAAAAAAATGAGTTTTTTACGAGGCCAATGTCACATAAAAATTGTATGCAGTTTGGTAAAAATTTAAAGATACTGGATTTTCATGGGAAAGACCCTAATCCGTCAGTTCTTATTGAATTTGTTGCGAAATATTTGAGTCGAAAAGGCATTATTAATTAGGTATAAAGTTGAAATTACCCTGCTTCAAAATTTGATGTTTAAGAAAATAAAATTTTAGGTTAAGGTGAATTGGGCAAATCCCGGCAATCCCCTTCAAAGCAGCAGTAGGAGACGTCCTATAGGTAAATTTTAAAAGCTAAATTCTCGGAATGGAGATTAACTTCGTAGTTTGAATGAAGATTAGAACACCGTGCCCGATAGAACTCGTAATTTTAAACCTCGATCAAATAACGAGGACGATAGCTGAGTTGGCACATACCTCTTCGAACTTCCGTCCCACACCCTGGAGGACTTAAGGGCCACAACAGTTTACCATTCTTCATTTCCGCTATATGGTGAGTATAAAGGAACGTCAAGATTCGCACTCATTATTCAACGGAAAGGATGATGGATACGAGGTCGCAATTCTGATCCTTCTAATACAATGACCATTTACAAGGAAAAAATTACTAGCTAGAATTATTTAACCAAAGGGACAGTTGAACTAATACTTTAGTCTAGATTTTTCTCCTGGTACTGAGTATTAATTTTCGATGAGAATATACTAATAAGAAAGGAACTCATTTTAACAAAACAAAATTAAATTTATCTTAATGTAAATGATGAAATCTAATTTAACGGTTTTACAAATTGGAATCAATTTCAGCATGTCACGAGATTTTAAAAAGGTTTCCTCATTCTTTATCGAACTTTCAATGGTGATTCCCTTTTTTGAATTATATCTTAAGTCAAAATAATGTACAATATTTTCATAATGAATTATCATACGGTAATATTATTACATTTTAGTTATGAATATAATTAAATTATAAATAATATAATATTTTAAACAACATGAAGTTTATATATATATAAATCACTTTTCAGACATTAAATATTAGTAATAATATATTTACAAAAATTAGGTAGTAGAAAAGTAATTTGATAAATAAACTCTATAACAAAAAGAAAACGACGTACCAAGAAGGAGTTGCCCGATTATAATGAAATTTCGTATGCGAAAACGTTTGGACCGAACATGTAAATGATTAAAATTTGGTGATCGATGAATGAATAGTGGGTGCTACAGCACATCGGAGCTGCACACTCAACAGGTGTATATAAGAAACGATTCTCTATCTGATAGTCAAATTTTCTGTTATATTGCGACTTAGGATACCTTTCAACGACAGAAAAAATGCATCGCCGCCATATTCGAGCTCATAACGAGCAACTGTCAGAGTTTGAAAGAGGTCGAATCATTGGATTGAAAAAGGCAGGTGGGGCAAATCGGAGAATCACTCGTCATATGGGTCGAAGCGATGCGGCGATTAAAGGATGCTGGCAAGAAAGGGTGGACAGTGGCAGATTTCAGCGTCATAATGGTAGCGATTGACCTAGGGCCACAGCAGATTGAGAGAACATAGTGATTGTCAGCTGCTATAGTGCCTGATTCATTGTTATCAACCATCAGACGTGCGACCCGCACACGAGTGTTCACCATTACCATTTACAGATGGCTGATAGAGCAAAATCTACGCTCGTACCGACCGCTATGCCACCTGCCACTCACGCCTGCTCACTCTCGAGCCAGATTACATTGGTGCTTGGCTCGATCAGGTTGGAATGATGCTGACTGAGAACGAAGAGTGTTTAGCGACGAATCCTGCTTCCAACAATGTCCTGACGATCATCTAAGACGTGCTTGGAGACGCCCAGGGCAGCGTACCGATCCTGCTTTAACTATTGCACACCACACAGGCTTTCAGCTAAGAGTTGTGGTTTGGGCAGTTATTTCCCTTAATAGCCGGCCCCCTTTGGTTGTCATTAGAGGCACACTTACAGCACAGCCGTACGTCGACAATATTCTGAGACCTGTTTTGCTACAGTTCCTTTTGCAGTAGCCTGGCCTTATTTTTCAGCAAGATAATTTCAGACCACATGCGGTTCGTGTTGCTATGAACTGTCTTATAGCTTGTCAAGCACTTCCTTGGTCAGCCAAGTCTCTCTCCTATCGAGCATGTTTCTGATATGATGGGAAGGCGATTGCAACTACAAGGGAATGTTGATGACCTAGCCCGACAATTGGAGCAAATATGCAAAAAATACCGTAGATGACCATCAGGGAGCTTTATCACTCTATGCCAGGTCATGTTGCAACTTGCATCCAGGCTAGATTTGGGTCAACACCTTATTGAGCTTATTACTTTATAACTCTGTAACTCTGAAATAAATCATTCAATTTATCTGAAATTTCAATCAATTTCTATTCTGTACATAATTTTCATATCTACCGATTTTTTTCTCCATCTGACAACTCCTTCTTGGTGCGTCGTTTTTTTTCTTATATTATAGAGTGTATATTACCGTGTTTCTTATATAAGAAAGTCAAAATAATTTCTGGAATAGCATGCATTTTATTTTTTCCTGTTTGTCTTAATAATTACATAACTTATGATTAAAAAAAAAGTTTAAAATAATTTTAAAAATCCATGTGTATTAGAGTATGCGTTCTTGGAAATATCTCATAGTATGCAATTTTATTTTGATGGTTGAGATAAGAATCATTGGATAATAATTTGTTTTGTTCTCAATGATTTCTACGCACTTATGTCATTTTCTACAATTTTATGATCGCTGTTATTTAAATTTTTCAATTTCATTTTTTTCTTTTTTCGTTTTGCTTATTGCAAGTTTCAGCAAATATTTAGAACAACTTTTTTCTAAATTTAATATAGATATAAATATAACGCAAACTCCTAGAACTCTTTCTAGGTGTACTATTTTAATTTGATATGTAGTGATTTCTCTCTTATACTACAATATTACAGAAAATTTTAAAAATCTTGGTAACCTCCTTAAAATTTAAAAACTCCTTCTCCTAATTTCCACACCATACCAGTGGGGAGACCAAACTAGTGGAAGACTTCAATACGTTTAACGTGCATTAGCCCCAGCTGGACGGTGGATCTTTTATGGCGTCAAGGTTCGAACCTACGACTCGACGAAACCCACTGGCCGTGAAACCACTAGGCTACTGCGGTCACTCCTTTCTTAGTGTCTCAACACTATATTATATGAAGAGGTCATATTGTATTAGAAAATACTTAATATTTAAAAACACTTGAAAACTTATAACCCAATCTTATGTACTAATATTTTAAAAAAAGCACAATCAAGCTAATATTTTAAATTCATTACATGTGTGTCTTTTTTATGCGATTACATTTTATATGATTTTATATCAATAAACTCGCGTATATCTGTAAATATCTTCAAAATTCCTGAAAAAAAGCATTAGAGAAGGTGCTCCTTCTATTCTCTAGGGAGTCATTTTCAGTAACGACCCATACGAAACCGGATCATCTAACAGATGGGAATCCATTTGTTATCTGTTTTCTTTTCTTTAAGCAAACTTTTTCTCCAGAGGATTTTTTGATAACGCCCCACACCTTAATAATCCATGTTGTTTACTTCAAAAATTTACGGCCATCATACTAAAATGCTTTCGCGTATTTTCGGCATCTGCAGAGATTGTTTCGCTGCGTTGATTTTATTCGAATTTCCCTGATCTGAATATGAATAGGATAAATATTGAATCAAAGTGAAAATTCTAAAATGAATATAATGTTTTTGAATTCTCTAATGTGTGCAACAAGAATAGGTATTATAAACTGAACCTTAGTTGATTTTATGAAAGTACATTTAGCATTTTAGAAATGTTTGACAATATATGTGCTTTATTTTAATAAGTTGTCTTAGTTTTCTCAATCAGACATCATTTCAAAATACTTTTATATATATTTTTTTCTTTTTGATCAGGATATACCGCTTCAAATAATAAAAAAAAACAATAAAAGTAAAACCTAATAATAAATATTAAGATAAAAAATTTTAAACATTGATAGCTCATTAGAATATTCTCTTATATTTTACCTTTGAAATTTCAGGATATTCATTATTGTTGTTTAGAGATGATTTAATATTTATGCTTATGTTTTAAGAATATTTGCTACACATACTACCGGTATCTGAGAATTTGTATTATTTATATAACTTCTATAAAAATATTTACTTTATAAACAGTTGTTGAGAGACCATATTTTACTAGTATGCTAGCATTTCTACAGGATATATAATTTATACAATTTTCATAGGTATAAACACTTTTTAGTGTTTAGAGCACCGTTAAATGAGGATTATAAATATACATCCTTCCATGTGCACATACATTATAATTTAGGAGGAGATTACACAAAAAATTTATATGTGTTTCCCTAAATTCAAATGCGTTTGTGCATGCTGCACTGTTTTTGATGCTGCACGTCATTCAACACCAAATGTAAAGCAGCGTCGAAAAATACTCAGAGCTCTTAGGAAAAAAAAAATTAATGTATTAGAAAGCAAAGAAGGTGTTATATATAAATCAGGGGCATTTTAAATATATTTTATTATGTTTATTATTAAAAATTGCAATTGAAAGTTTGTTTTTGATTTTTCTCAAAATGAGTTTTCTCGACATATTTACATATGGCAACGTAGATATCAGAAAAGGTTATGAACCAAATTAATTGAAATTTTGCAAGTGTCTTCCTTGTACAATTTTTAAGAACCCCTACCACTTTCATAATTATAAAATTGATATATTTTTAGTAACAAAGATGTAAATCATGTATTGTTGTAACTTTTTTATGATTTTTCATTGTTATTTGACTCGAAACACAATAAAAATTATTATAATAAGATTTTCATCTTGAAAGTAGTACCAGCCCCCAAAAATGTTATGATGAATAAGATAAAAGTTACAGAATAATGATATTTTTGTTTACTTTTGAGTTATGAGCGTTATTCTAATAATCAATTTATGTACTATTTTCACTATGTTTTTCACTCCAAAATTTTTTTTTTGATTTAAAAGTAAATTATTAAATGTGTTTTTCATAGTTTTAGGTTATATTTTAGCATAAAAAAGTACTTTTATAACAAATATCAATGTATTTCAAAAAATTTTCTTCGAAGGTGTACGGATACCTTATTTTTAATTACTTAATTTAGTAAAAATTATAATTTCTATTTTAATTTATGTTCATTCTACTTCATCCATAGAGCCCACGTTAATTTCTTGAAGTTATTCACACAATTGCGAAAAGAGCTGTAGTGAAATACTTTTTCTTTTATTTTATACAACGGCAATCTTACACGAAATCTATAGCAGAAATTCAGTTTTCGAAGTGCACTACTTCCTCAAAAGAAATATCGTCAATTCTGTTCTATATTTTCCCAGTATTTAACTTGGAGTGCTATAATAGACATATATAAAGTATTGTTTAAACATATAATAATTTTTTACTGGAACTTATTTAAATCTTACTTAATAAACTTTTACTTATTATTTATTAACTTGCATAACTTTACTATTTTCTTTCAGTTATTTTGTGTCTCTTAAATCTTAAGAATACTTTTGATTTACTTTTGAAGTTCAGAGTTCGTGAAATAATTTAATTCGTAATATGTGTAAACTGAAATGTTTTATATAGATGACCTGCAGTTTTCCCGATGAATTCTTATTTTATGTTGTGACATGAAATATATGTAGAATTCTTTTATATGTGCTCTAAATAGACATTTCTTTTAAATTCGTTCTGTTATCATTAAGTTCATTGAATAATTATTTGAATATTTTCACGTACGTTTTTTTAAATTAAATTAAAATATTGTAACAAAAATTCAGTCGTGCGCGGGTGTATGCGAGTGAAATCAGCCCAACAAATAGGATAATAATTAATGACACTTTATTCTCAAATACTAAGCACATGAATACTTATAGATAACAGAGTTAAAATAGTAACAGCGCAAACAGAAAACACAGCAGATAAGCGACAAAATTGTACTTGTAATGACATTTACAGTTGCATCAATAACGATCAGCTCGCCAGCTTATTAGTTCTCACTATGGACAATATTTACAGCAATACTCTGAACTTCAACAGTTCCCAAAAGATTCCTCAGCAGATACAGGCTGCTTCCTGAAATTCACTCGTATATGCTACCTACAGCTTCTCGGCAGATTTGCTCAGCCAATGCCGACTGTTTCCGAATTATTTCCCCGATAGATTTCCTCAGGCTTCGCATCTCTTTCGTTTATAGCCACTCTGGCTAGGTGTGACGCCATAGAAAATTTTACTAAAAGTGTTTAACTTTCCTACCAGTCGATTCCAACAATTTCTAGGAACATCTTTTTTGTCACAGAAGTCGCCAAATTGGCCGCCAAATTCATTGCTAATTTTAAAGAGTCATTGTCTAATCTCTTCACTACTACGATGAAATCTTTATAAATGTCCCTTTTCCTCACGAGAGAAAAGATGCAGGGAAGTGTCATCTCGAGTTCGTAACATTGCTCCCCATTGATGTCTCGGCTCGGTATGGAGCTAGCCAATCAGTGTGGATAACTTTTGGTATGGCGTTGGATAACTTCAGAAAGCAACATCCTTTCGTTTCTCGATAACAGAATAAGGTTTCCGCTCTTTGGTAATTGTGAACTCGCTTTCAAGAGTAAGCCTCTAAACTTCTCGTGTATTTAACCGGAGAGGAAGGCGTATCAATCGGTCATTCATACAGGATATCAAAGGACAATGGCAGTTGTAGAAGGATGGTAATGGAGATGCTCGAAGAACATCTCCGTTGGAGTCCCTCAGATCTCCTAATATATTTAGACATCAACAGCAAGCTGACCATCTGACCATGTCGTGAACACCTGAGAGGTTTAACAAGGGGTTAATGTATTTCTCTCGGTGATCTTGGTCACTATTCCAATAGCATCTCCATTTACAAGAGAGAGTGGAACAACAAAAAGTACATACTTGATTTCCTCATCAACTGTTCTTGCTAACACATTAGCTTGAACTGTAGCACCAAATACAGTTGCTTGGTCTGAAGTATTATACACACAGTTCTTTTCAGTCAAAGAAGTTATGAAACATTTTCTGAAACCTGGGGACTCGAGTAAGGTCACATAATGGCTTTCGTACATCTTATCATCATTCAAAGCACTTTTAACAAGTTCCGCATTGTTGATTCTCAAAACATCCAGCCCATCAATCTTTCCAACATTTTAGAGGCTTGTCTCTGAGAATCATTGAAGTACGCTCCATTGTTTGCGACTTCGAATTGCCAGTTCTTGAGATCTCCTTTGATTCCTTGGATCTTTTACTCCTTCAATCTTCCTTCGAACTTCAGGCCGTGGTAGTCTAGTGGTTAGATTTCGGATTCGTGACCGGAGGTTTTTGTTCAGTCGTGGGTTCGATCCTTGGCTGCCAAAGATCCACCGTGTAGCCGGAGCTGATGCACGTTAAATCTGTAGTGACCCAAAGTCCTCCCGTTGGTGTGGTGTGGAAGTTAGGAGAGAGGAATGCCATCTCCGGTGTCGTCCACGTCACTTGACCGAGGTTCAAAATTACGAGGTCCGTCGCCAATAGCCCTCTTGTTGCTTCTAGTGCGACGTTGATAAAAACTAAACTAAGAAAATCCTCCGAACTTCTTCATTTAATCTTTCAATCCTTTCTTTCTCATCTTGGAATTGACGTTTCACTCCGCCTTCCTCTTTGTTTTCATCACTCTCTACCTTGGATTCTCCAGCTTCAATCGTTTCTTTGAGAAGAGCTTCCTCGTTTTCTTTCTCCTCTTCTTAATGTTCTTAATCATTTATCTACTCTTCAATTTCTTTAATTTCTGTTTTAAGAATTTTTCTCATCTCTTCTGGACCTGCATCAATTCACTTAAACAATTACAACTTCATTTTCTCCAGGCCAAATTTCATCTACTTCAGAAAGTATTCTTCCTAGGAATTAATTTCTTAAACCAAGTTTTATTTTATTTCCTTCAAATATTTTATCGTTTATTCATGTCTGGCCTTAACAAAGTATATCAAAGCTCTAATTGGTTTCTTCAATAGGCATTCACTTTAAAACCCCACTTGTAACACCTATGTTACAAAAAATTCTCCGATCAAGTGTGGATTTAAGCGAGTGATATCGGTTCAACGCGGAAGATAACGACAAGTGACGCTTTATTCACAAATATTCAGGACAAGACGACACACAGGTAACAAACCTAAGACAAAAATATAGCACAAATACAGAGTAGCAGCACAGATACAGGAACAAACACACACTTGCCATACCCATCACACACACACACTTAACACTTTTAACCCATTCAGGAGCGGTGGTATATTTTAAACCACTATTTAGTACCCTTAAATCTCTGTAACATACCTTTTTCCCCCAGACTTTTATCTTCGAATGGTAGCTTATAGTGCTATTTACTTAAATTAGGTGGAACAACCATGCATAATTATTATAAAAATTATTACTTTGAATCTAATGAAAGCTCCTGGCAAGTGGTTGTTTTATCCCTTACAGAAATATTTCTGAAACGAATTGCAAATTTAATTATTTCATCAGCTAACCAATCTACATGTTCGAAACTTTATGTAAATATTGCTAATTACTCGAAACAAAATATATAAAGTGCTCGTTTCATACTTCAAACTATGTGGTATAAAATTTATACCACCGCCTACACAGATAGTTAGAGAGCAACAGAGGGCAGCACTAAAATTTTTGAATCAGACTGATATGTGACGGTTCACTTTATTACAGTGAAATATAAAAGTTTTAAATATGTTATAAAGTCTCAGTGAGGCAATAATCAGACTTATTCTCTAAAGAAAGGAAATTTAAAAGAGGAAAAAAAGTTATATGCAAAGTTTTGCAAAGAACAGATATAGCCAACCAAGGGGCATATTTTTATAATTATTATTAAATTACTCATTTAAATAAAAGAATTAAAAGTAAACGATGAAATATAAAGAAGTGGACAATAGTAAACTTTTCCAATATTAAAATTAAAGGAAACGATAAATTATTAGAATGAATATATATCATCTACATACAATTAAAATTAGAGCAAGCAAAAAATTATTAAATTGAATATATTTAAGGCTACACGGTACTCTTTTTCAAAAAAATTTTTTGGAGACAGTAATATTAAAAGTAACTTATGTATTGTTTTCATACTATATTATTAAACTGATTCTGAAAATAAAAAGTCAATTTAACTAGTCCTTATTTTAAAATTTAAAAAAATTTAAAAATTTTGAAGTTTTTTTAAACCCTTATAAAATACACAATTTTTGAAATTTTTTAATTATTTTGAGTGATTTATATTTCATACATTATTGCAAACAAAAGTTAGTATGGATTTGAAAATCTGTTCCCTTGTTGATTTTTAATAATTATTTTTCTAGCTAAACCTGGAAAAAACAGGAAATTTTTTAAAATATTAACTTTAACATTTTTTAAAAAAATAACTAGGGATCCCAGACCTATATCCATACTAACTTTTATAGAACACATATATCTCAGTATGTATAAAAAATTTCAAGACTCTATCTTGAACAGAAAAAAAGCCTTAGGGATTAGAAAACACTTACATCTTCAAAAATAAAAGTCTGAGAAAAATGCATTTAAAGTTTTTAAAGGCATAAAACAAAAACTAATAATACTTGCAAAGATCTAAATTTTTAATATATTATTTAACTACTTATATAATATATGAAAACACTACTTTAATTAAATATTATGGCAAATATTTTTATTTATTCAAAATATGTTTTTGCAAAATATCGATATAGCATTTTTTACGATGACAGATAATTCAGCTTAAAGTTAACATAATAATTTCACAAAAGTTTTAAAACACAATACACTTATAAAAAATAATAATGATATAAATAAAAGTTTAAAAAAAGTTAAAAACTACCAGGTTTGTACATAGCACCTAATTTTTTCTGAATTTTAAGTCGACGCAATTTAGCAAGTTTTATTTTTTTTTGTGCAACTTTAAAATTTGCAGATTTCCTTTTCTTTCTGAAATAGGTTCTCCTATAATGAGTAAAGTACACTAAATGTTCTGATGACAAACTTGTTACAAATTCAATTAGCATCCTGAAATGTTTTTAGAGCTTTTAATGTTCCAACAATAAATTCAGGTATTGCACTCGACATGGCAATCAACATGACTTCTAGAAGCTGTATTTTCTTTGGAATATTTGTCCCATATCATCGAATGTAATGCTTCATTAGAATTGTGTGTCAAACCTCTGACACATGTGTTTAATAATTCAGTTGATGCTAATCGCTGATAAATAGGCAAGATTTTGGGCAAATATTCTTCGTTGATTGTTATTTTTACCCAATCTTTGTGAATACCTGATTTTTTTCCACGTGCTAATGATAACTGGTAAAAACACCAAGAGTCAAAGAGCAAGATTGTGTCCCGGAAACTAATACTCTCAGATCTTTCCCATAATTTCACAGCTGCATTTACTTCCATTGCACTAGATGATCCGACATGTGTTGTACTACAAACATTTTGTTGTCCTTTGTACCAAATACGAAATTCAGCACTTTCTTCTCCAAGCTCAAATTTAGTCTGTTCACATTCTCCACGTCGCTTTGACATTACTTCGTAGTCTATCACAAAGCCAGTCAGCAAGTCGATAACATATCCTATTCCGATATTTGACGTTGACGTATGTTCTCTTGTCAACCAGCTTCCATCATATGACATTCCAATACCGACTATATCTTTATCATTCCTTGAGCCCTACGCCTCAATGACATCTTTACGAATATAAAGCAACGGCTGATTTGACCCAACAAGATGTCCAATCAGAACTTTTGGCTCATAATGTCTTTTAAGTTTTATTAAACATTATATTTCAATTCATATGCATGCAGAATTTTTCCAACGATGAGTAGCCAAGTCACAAACTTAACATACCTTGCACTAATCTCATATTTACATCAAATGGAACATTAAAAAAATGATGCTTGCTAACATTTGATGTAATATAGCATCAATTAATTGTTATGAACATGTTTCACTCTAGGTTTGGTCACAATTAACACATACAACATTCACTTTATATGCAAATCTATTTCTTTGACCATAGCAAAGTTTTAAAGATACACTATGGCAAATATTGCTTAAAAATATTCCAAAATTATCTGTAAACAAACATTCAGTATCCACTATAATGTAATTTGAAAGATACTTTTATATGTAGCAGAAATATTAAAGACATTTGTATTCTGAAGTTTTGTAGTTATATCCACTAAAGCAGGTTTTTAGCATTGTCATTATCAGCAGCACTCCATCTCTTAGAAGTGTTGATTCTCTTCTCAAGCTGCGAAAGTTTTGTCCGTGGCATTTTTTTAACAGAAAAAATTTCACTTAAACAATTTAAAATAGCTTATAACTTATATAAATTATATGCAGAATAAATATTGGTCTTGAGAAATACCTTTTCTTATCAATTTTGGCTAAGTAACTATAAGCACATCAAGAACTCAAAATATAAACAAACATAAATGATTTTAGTAGTGAAAGTTGAAGTTAATATCTACTTCTCTGCAAGTATCGATATTATTTAAAAAATATCAGTAATTAATTAAATTTAAGAATAGAAAAATGCTTTAAAATGAAACCGAAACTAACCACGCCCCCCTCAGTTGTCAAAAATAGTGACTGACAATGCTCAGAAAACTTCAAATATCTTAAAAACTAATTGGTTAATAGATCTAAAATTTGGGGCCAAGATTCCCAAATGTATGGGCTACAGGAAAATGCAAAAAAAAATTTTTCGATAAATTTGTCATTTTTAGGGTACTGTGTAGCCTTAAGGTAAATGTATTTAAAAATGTAGCAAACGATAAAAAAAATTGAAAATGATCTGGTACGCCAAAACGCTTCACCTGAAACAATAGCCCCTTGGGTGGCTAATAAAAAATTATCAGTGCTGCGCGTGCCCACGAAAAGACAACAAAAGCTTAGGGGGAAAAAAGGATTTCTCAAAACCAAAACTATTACAAAAAAATCTAACAAAGCGAAGGCAGAAGGAGTCTTCGGAGGCGTCTAAGATAGAAATAGTTGGGGACAGCCGATTAGAACTTGTTGTTGATAGACACGAGACTTACAAAGACCCTTTTTTCTTTGACACATCTGTCCATCCTATATGTGAGAGGATATGTTTCGAATGCGAACAATTACCGCGGACAGCTGTTTTTTGAACTCTTACTCTTAATTTTACTTAAAATAGCCTTATAATCCAGTTTTAATATATATGTTTAAAAGAATGCCCACACGAGGACTAAAATTTGTTTTGTTTAAAGAGCTCCCTTCTGAAGGATCGGAGTTACCTTCAGAAACAAGTGAGGAAGAAAATATCTTTACAGAATATGCAGTAAGAAATTTACCTTGTTTTAAATAAAACTGTTTATGTATTTCTATTAAATTTGGTTTATTAAGTTTATAACAGTTTTATCAAATTATGAAAATCATATATGTATAAAAAAAAGTTATACTTAAATTAATTAACACGTTTTCGCACAAATTATCACTCTTTGAAATAAAAATTAAACATTCTCCTTTTTTTCAAAAGTGTTTTGTAATCATAAGGTTTCCCAAATTAACTAAAATAATATACTTTTTATGAAAGTATTTATTATTTCTTCCAAGTAATGAGAAGCAACGAGCGTACAAATATGATGTCCTAGAGGAGCGGTGGTTTATTATTTATACCGGATGTTAAAAATTAGGAAATAAATAAAAATTAATTTTACTGCTTAGTATTATTTTAGTAGTGTCCTTTCAACATTATTAATTCATATCAGATGAGTTTTAACTAAAATTTAATGTTTTTTATACACCGAACCTCAAAGAACGTTCAACTCACCACCTTACTAGATCGTACTACGAACAAATATCGACAGTATTTATTACTTTGCACTTAAAAGGCAAACTCCAAAGGCAGACAACTCTGTTTTCAAGCTCTTGGCGTATTTATACCTGTTCCAACCAGGATTGACAATAGAAAAAAAATTCAGGAAAAGTCAGTAACTTTCCTATACAAACAAGATATTAATAGATTCTTGCACTTTCAAGAAATTTCTTTTTGTCATCAATTCGGTAAAATGTTTGCCAAATTCGATACCAAGTTTAATAGGTCATTGCTTAAACTTTCGTAGGCTGACTGATGAAGTCTCTGTAAATGTCTTTTTCCCCTTACAAGAGAAATGCTGCAAGGAAGCGTCCTCTCGAGTTCGTAACAATATGAATGATCATAAATAATAAAAGATTATTACAGTAATAATTTCTCTTCATGCAATTTACATATTGAACTAGGTTTTATATTTTTAATAATACATGCACTATAATTTAAAACTTATTGAAAACAATTTATATGAGTTTGTCTTCATATTCATCGGCAGACACTTATAGTATTAAGTTAGAAACAATAATCAATGAAAAATATACATAATGCATGATTTATAAGAATTTTCTTTGTATCTTAAATATGTTCTTAAATGTATAAATATTTTAAATATCCTTTTTAAACCTCTCTATTGCATATTATGTTTAAAAATAAACCTTTTAAATTTCGAAGAATTAAAAAAAGTATATGTTTAATTAAATGGAATGTGAGTAAAATAAACTAAAGTTAAACTAAAGTTTTGAATGAATGTTAATTAAATTTTAGATTGAGAAATTCATAAACATTTATGAACGTTTTATTGAAGTTACATTCATATTTAAAATAGCTATATTTCATTAAAATACAAGCTATAAAATAATTCAAGTGAAATATTTTGAAACTTGTACAAAATTTAATTAAACTTGATTTGTTTTTATAATTTAGTATACAATGTAATATTATGAGGAAATCGATTATTTTTTCCTTAAGAATTTCCTTCCGGTATAAATTTAATTAAACGAATTCTAAGGTACCTTCATAAATATAAAAGCGAGTTTGTATCTTTAGATGACGGAATATATTATTACGGTATGTCAACACACGAAAGTCAAAGGTCAAATAAAGACGTGGGTACTAAATAATGAGACTAACACTGTAAAATATTTTATTTTAATGTCATATATATTTATTTATTATCACCTTCAATGTACAGCTTTCCTCTATCCCTACAACGGTCCATGCGAATCTTTCATTGTTGGAAACAGAGCTGGAAGTCATCTTCTGTCAGCTCAGGACACATGCCATTTTTCATTCACAGTTGCAACGAACTCAAATTTCGTTCCTTTTAATGCAGATTAACAGATAGAATTCGGATGGCGCAAGAATTGGTGGATAAGGATGAGGACCTAACACTGGGATGTGAACTTGGCCTCTTCACAGACAATGTGGAATGAGCCGGTTCATTGTCTTGATGGGAAAAATTTGCTTTATGTATTCTTTGTCAATTCTTGAATTTTCAGCAATCGCACGAATACTTAACCATGGTCAGGTAGAACCAGATTACTCATTTTTTCAATATTGTCATTCGTGTTTGACGTGGATGGGCGATCAGGGCGTGAATCATCTTCAACGTCTTCTTGGCCATCCTAAAAACGCTTAAACGACTCAAAAACTCGTGCACGCGATAAATATTCATTGCCATATTCTTCATTCAATAAATTGAAAGGTTTCAGAAGTGATTTTTTCGTAGTTTCATATGAAATTTCACAACAATTCTTTGCTCAGTTATCATTTTTACGACGCAAGAAAAAGAAAATAACTCTAATGCGAGCGGAGGCTATGGGTATACGAATTTGTTTACAGAAACGAGAGAAAACTGCATACGAAAGAAAAGGCTTCAAGGTAAGCATTTGTCGGTCACTGGCGTTTGGCGCATGCGTACTTCTCCTATAGCAACTTAAGTCTCATTATTTAACTGCCACGCCTAGTATTTAAATTCGGTACTAACAGTGTTTTTATTGCTACTTGATTTTTCAAAATGTAAAAATATAGTAAATATTTCTAAACATAGCTTAGAAATACTTATCATATTAAATATAATGTGTCATACCTGAATTCTGGTATATAAGAATATCATATCACGGCGCTATTCAGATATGTTATATGAACAATTCCTTACATATGTTTAAATAGTATTTTCTTAATATGATGCATTTTTAGTTTCAAGGAAAGATATACTAATTTTACTCTAATTTTGCTATCAAAATGTTTGAGGATTTAAGAAAAACGCTCTCCAACTAACTGTATTTGACTGTCACATGACCACTAGGTCACAGTAGCCATGTGGTCACGGTCGCAGATTCTTGGCCAGATTTGTTTTCTCCGAGTCGTTGGTTTGAACCTTGTTGCGAATAAGAACCACCGTGCAGCGGAACAAATGCACGTTCGATCTGGTCGTGGTCCCAAGCCTTTCCTAGGCGTGGTGTTGAAGTTTCGAGAGAGGGTTAATGATCAGGTGTCATCCTCGTCACTTGACCGAGGATCAAAATTACTAGATCCGTCACCAGTAGCCCTCGTGTTGCTTCTCAACGTGACATTAATAAGCAATCCATTCACTTTTCTGTGGCTTATAATTATGATGTCTAACTCCAATACCTAGTTTTGTACTTGAAAGAAATCTAAGATGACCTCTGGATTTCCTATAAGTAAAAATCATCATTTTCTTTATTGACAGAGAAAACTAATTATAGTAGGAAATATAAATTGTAATTATGATTAGATCCAGTGTTTTTTCGCTCACAAATGTATTTGATAAATTAGATTTAAGTATATATGCTGTTAAGAGCAGTTGCTGTTAAGACTGCTCTTAAGTTTTGCTCAAAATTTTCAATATAATAAATGTTTTCATGCATCATTAATTAAGTATTATTCATTGAAAATATATTGTTTATGGGCTTTAGGATATTGATTATTTAATATTATAAAAAGTACACATACTTCCTTCCAGATATTTTAGTGTAAAATTAGCTATGCGCTCTAAATCCATCGGAGCTTAATGTCCTCTCAATGGAGTCCCATGGATATAGAAAATAAGGTGTTTTCTCAAATATTGATCCCGTAATATGGCTTTAATTCAAAATTACAAGATATATTGACTGTGTTTAGTAGATTTTCGAATGAAGGAGATATGCATAAGTGTTCCAACAAACAAATACCAATACTATTTTATGAAAATAAAAATGATGTTTAAACAATTTAGGCTGTAAATTTATATGCTTATAAGTTTAACTTTTAATTCTTGCTATAATATTATCATTACTTTTAATACGCACAAAATATGATTTTTTGACCACTTGGGTCATTTTTTTTTCATTAAGAATCCTTTAGTTTAACATTTCTCTTCCCAAATTTGTTTTCTTTTCAATTCACGCAAAATAGAAATAAAGATATAGCAATTTTAAAAAGCATCGTCGGCTGCAAAAGAGAACTGGAAGTAGTATTTTGTTGCCGGAAGCTGTACATAATTACATTTTTTTTAACTCAATTTCTACATATTCCCTTTTCTTTTCATTTGTAAATAATATTTTAATGATTTGTCTAATGTTTTAGCCACTACTGTACAGATTAGTTTAATGATTTGTTGCCGAGAATTGGCAACATAAAGCTTCTGTTTACATTCGAATGCAAGTTTTTTTTTTTTTTTTCAATTTCTGGTCTCGTTTTTACAAAAATAATTTATATTTTGCATAAAAGCGATTCAAAATATTATAAATATGGGACACTGCAAGAATTACGGCCCAAAGAAATGAAGATTTTCAAGAAATCAGTATTCTAAGAATCAGTACTCTTAGTAGAGCACTAAACAATGCTCTACCTGAAAATGAAGTTTCTACTGCAAGTTATGATGAGCAGAAAACAGTAAGTGCTTCAAAACTTGATTAACTGAAGCAAACCTCTTCTAATAAAAGTTATTTGAAGGCTCTAGTGAGCTATTTAGCCATCGAATATATGATATTAGAGCATTAATATCTGTACTTGAAGTATTGTGTTGCCTTGTCTGTTTCCATGATAACCTCAACTTGACAGAGGATTCAAGATTTGGCATATGCTCAAATTCTTGTATAAAATGTATGAACTGTAATTTTATTAAGGTATTTGTGTCACCTGAAAAGGTTAATAATACATTGAACTTAAATACTCTTGTTGTTTATGCATTAAGACTCATCGGAAAGGGCTATACAGCTAGAAATAAACTGTTTATCATGTTAGACTTGCCTTTTCTGTCCAAAAGACCTTATAGAAATCAAGAGTTAAAAATTCTACACGCTGCATCTGAAGCTGCTAAGAAAGCATGTTTAATACAGCAGAGAAATTCGAAAAGAGAAGACATCATTAATAGAGATAAGTTGCTGCGGAGTATCAATGAATGGGACTTGGCAGAAACGGGGCTACTTATCTCACAATGGTTATGTTAGTTGCATGTCCATTGATGCTGGAAAAGTATTGGACATCAAAATGATGTTGCATTTCTGTAGAATAGGCAATAAGATATCAAACACTCCTGATGCTGTTCCCAGTTCACATCTTTGTAGCAATCACAAAGGTTCTGCTTCAAGTATGGAGACTGTTGGAATGCATCGCATATATGAGCGCTCGGAAAATCTACAGAAATTGCAATACAGGGATAATTTTGGTGTTGGCGATTGTAAAGGATACGAATCCATTAAAAATATGTATGGCGCAAATAAGTTAAGAAATTTGAATGTATGGACCATGCTCAGAAGAGAGTTGGGAGTCCTCTACGGAAATTAAAAAAGCTAAAGGAATTAGAGGAAGAGGAAAATTTACAGGTAGTTTCATAGACAAGCTGCAGGATTATTATAGAATTGCTATTTGCAGTAGCATTAACAATTTAGCAAGTATGCAAAGTGCAGTTATTGCTGCTTTTTACCACTGCGGTTCCAGTAATGAGTTTCCTATACATGGTCAGAGTCTACAAGGAACAGGCGGCTGGTGCAAATTTCAACAATCAAAAGCACTGGGCAACATTACTGATAAACCCAATGGACTTTCAAAAAATATAATAAATTTTATTAAACCTACTTAAATTAAATTATATGATCAAAAATTGTTAAAAAAATTTTTGAATGGCATGACACAAAATCCCAACGAAAGTTTCAATGGTGTTCTTAGGAATACAGTTCAAAAACAACATTTTATCGAAATGCAAATTTTGTAATTAGGTGTTTACATAGATGTTTTTCAGTTTAATGAAGGTGTAGTAGATGCGATGAGATAATGTAGTTAAATGTTAAGAATGAAGTTAAATGTCGGTAGTTATAAGTTCCGTGTATTTTAAAACGGTATGATTGTCGACGAATCCCCGATGCTAAAAGACATTCTTTACCCCTTGCAAAATTACAAATGAAAAAAAGTACGTGCTCAGAGAAGGAAAAAGGTTTTACAGCAGGAAAAAAAAAGAAATTTTGACTTATCAGCCTGAGATATTTTAGACTATTCTATAAAGGTTAAAATGCTTTTCACTGTAACGTAAAACTTTAAATGTGTTTTTCTCAAAATTGTGTTTTTTGAAACAATTTCGAAACCATTTACACGATATCTCAAGAAAGAATCAAGGTAATGTCATGAAATGTGCTGAGAATGTTTTATACACTATTCGTAATGAGATAAACTAAAAGCTGTGATGTAGGGTGAATATATATTTTACTTAGGGTTGTTTCTATAAAGATAAAGTTGAAAAAATTGCTGAAATATCCATGTTAAAATGTGCGATTTCCGGTAGATTTTATGAATTTTATTTTTTTTCTCTTAAACTTTTCTCTATTTTTTAAAAAATTGTTATTTGTATTTTGTGTGCAAGGGAAATTAAAGTAGCTCTGTTAGAAATTTTTATATGGTTATAGCCGTTTCAGTCACAATGTATTGAAATTTCCTTGAAAACGACCAATTTATCAAAAAATACAATATTTACTTAAAAAAAGTTTTATGTGTTTTCTTATTATGTACTGTTTCTACTAAGAACACAAAAAAATACGCAAAAAATAGTTTTTAAAAAATTTTGGTTTCTAAGGTTTGCAATCACCTTAAAATCAGGTGTGCTCAACGGTTATTGCTTTGACTCAAAATGTTATCAAAATTAGGAGGAGGAGCACCAATTCAGATGATGTCCTCATTACATGGTCATGATTCTGAACTAGGAATTTCTAACTAGTATTCCACTTTGTAGTTCTAGGATGGTAATAATCATATGAGGTGGAGCTATTAAGTAACGAGACAGAAGCTGCTACAGATGTAAAAATGCATAAATGCCAGTGACCGACAAGTATTTAACGAAAAATCTTACCATTCGAATGCAGTACCTTTCGTCCGCATACCCGTAGCCTTCATTTGCATTAGAGTTATCTTTTGTTCCGCAGGAAAAATGATAGATGAGCTACGAAATGCTGTGAAATTTCCCTCGAAACTTGGAAAACCCGCTACTGAAATTTATAATGTATTAAAAGAAATGTATGCCAATGAATGTTTATCGCGTGCAAGTGTATTTAAGTAATTCAATCGGTTCAAGATGAAAGAGAATACTTTGAAAATATTTCACACCCGGGTCGCCCTTCCACATAAAAACCGATGCGAATATCGAAAAAATCGGTAATCTGGTTTGATCTGACCGTCTGTGAAATATTCAGGGAATTGTTCAGACTGTTGGAATTGACAAAGAATCTGTGCGGCAATTTTTTCCACTAAGGCAATGAGCCGGCTGATTCCACGTTGTCTGCCAAGAGGTTTCTAAAAAAGTGCAGCATCGCAGTGTTAGACCATCCACCTTATTCACTGGATCTTGAGCCATGCGAATTCTATCTATTTCCTAAAGTGAAATCTCCTTAAAAGGAACAAGATTTGGGTCCGCTGCAGCTGTGAAAGAGAAAGCAGCACGCGTCCTGAGGGAGCTAACCGAATAAGACTTCCAGCACTGTTTGGAACAGCAGAAAATTCGCACGGAGATTGTTGGGATAGAATAGGGGTGTATAATGAAGATGGTAATAAATGAAAATGTATATCTAGAAAAATTGTTTCACAGCATCAGTCTCGTTATTTAATTGTCACACCTCGCAAAGAAGAATGTATTTTATGATTTTATTTTTTATTTATTTATTTATGAGGAAATTTTAATGATAGATTTTCTGCTCACTATTAAATTAAAATAAATCTCTCCCCCTTCCCATCAGAGATTTTATGACAGAATAAATCAATCTGACTTGTTATGGCGTAAATTATTTTTTAAACATGTGTTTTTTAATTCAAAACGGGATTACTAACCACATAAGAAGTAATAAAGGAAAGATTTTTTTTTTTAAATGTTCTTTTAACATTTGCTGAATGCTAATATCTATATATTTATATTTTATTTAAAATAAGAGGTATAATACTTATGACTGTGACAAAAAAAAAAGAAATATACCTAAAATAATACCTCAAAATAAAGTTTATTTAAATATTTTACGTATCAAGTACTATTTATTTGCTTTCAATTATTATAAGTTATTACAAAGAACTTAAAAGACATTCCAATGTTTTTGTAATTGTGAAACCATTATAAAAAACAACTAAATTTTAAAATATAGAAAGTAAACATAGAACTTGACGTATATAATTTAAACCAAGTTCGAAAGAATTTGTATGTATTAGCTGATTATCTGTTGACAAAATACATATCTAACAAATCCAAAATCTCAAACCTTTTTTCATTGATGTTTTTTTTATTCTAATAAATCTATCATACTGAGTTTTTAATAAAGTAACGCTTTTTGATTATTTTTTCATTTGTTTGTTAAGTTCTATTGATTATTATTTTTAAAAATAAAATATGTCTATCCTGATCTTAGAGCATTTTTTTTTGTTTAATCATTCCCTTGTTACGCATGTTTAAGCACATTCGAAAACTTTTATTCGAAACATTTCTTGTTTAAATTTAAGACTACGAGATAATTTGATTATCTTGAATTATTTCTCGGAAATTTAGTAGATTCCATTGAAAGATTAAATAAATTAACGTTATTTCATTTTCTGAAGCAATTTTTAAAAGGACAGAGTAAACGTCATGAATTCCTTATTTGAAAAGGACTTTGTTGATGTAATCAGTAAAAATATTGACTTAAAATAGTTAATGAAATGTGTGTGTTTTAGCTTGTATGTTCAAGTACTATAAAAACTTAAGTAGCAACCATTAAACTGCAGACGTTATAGTATATTCTCGGTTGTAAATATAACTTTATAATGGCTTAAATACGTCCTCATTTCAGTGGCTAAAAATAACATTATATTAGATATTTTTGTAACTCCTAATTTTATACAATTAAATAACTTGCCATATATTTGCTCAAATATAAGAATAGAAAATTATTTATATGGGACGAAATTTCCTAACAGATTTACAACCTGGTTATGATTCGAATTAACTTTATTAGATAAATTGTCCAAAGCGTTTTTTTACCTGTATGACGACTTGTAATTAGCTCTCTATTTCAGCTTGCAGTCACTCTACCACTGCGAAAACAAGCTGGCCTTTCTGGAAAACAAGCCAGCTGAAGTGGACTAAAGCCGAAGTGAACTCAAGGCCTTCTGCTACCGCTATCTGGGATAGCACCGGAAAGCAGAGAAAAATCAGTCGCCGAGAATGTTACTTGGTTCTCTCCTCCATTTCAGACTTTCTTTCTCTTTGCGTAAGCTGATCAATGCGTGCGTGCGTTTTCTTTCATTTAAACTTATTTTAAATGTTTTAGTAAAATATTATAATGGTTGGAGTGTGTGTTCAGTCTTCTTGAGCAAAGTTTAATGACCTTCTAATTGGGAGTCCATTTGGGTGTCCTAAACACTCCTGTTAGACAGATATTTTGGACAAGATTTGTGATGGCATTCATTCACACATTATTGAATTGTACTGCCATTTTAAATTCTAATTAAATAGTCATTAAGTTCAAAACTCCAATTGGAGATATGCAAGAGAAAGACATCGCATTTCACTATCCATCAATACAGAATATATAAGATCACCCCCTCTTGTATTCCTCTGATCTCAGTTAATACTAATTTATGTTCAAATAAATACATCTTGACTTCCGAAATAACTCATTCCAATTCAAGCACTTCTCAATTTTAGCAGATTCGACTTCTATTATTCTAATCAGGAGTCACTTCCCACTGCTGTCATCATAATTGATTAATTCCGATGATTCACTCCAATCTACAACATCTATCAGTTTTTCGGTATCTTCTATCTCCTTTATTTTTCTTTTTCCTTTCAATTCTATTTCTCTTATATATCAGTACCTCTAACTCAATTTACTACACTTCCTAGCTTTATCTAATTTATCTAATTACGTTTAATTTTGTTGGAAAGGACTTATTATTGCATGCAATTCAAATTACCAAAGAGTCCCGAGTTAATGAAGAGAAAACCGAGAGTAACCCAACGTCTCATAAACTTATAAAACTTATTCTTTGAAAGAAATGTTTATTAATAGTTGAAGTACAATTAATACTGCCTTTCTTATTCCATGCCCTCATATTATAACATTACTTCAAAGTTTAGTTGTAGTTTTCTGTACTCAATTTTATTTTCAAGAAATATTTTTTAGACTTCTAAAAGCATTAAGCAATTAGATATCTCATTTCATATGGATAAAAAAATATTCATTTTTCTTCTTATATCTTCCGTCTGAAAAAAATAAGTTTGCTTGTAGTCAAGATATATTTCTGTAGATGTTTTCTACTCAAAAACACTGCAATAATAACAAATTTAACCCGCTAGTAAGATGTAGGTGATTAGATCTTCATTTGTCTGAACATTTGTTTGTTAATCAAATTCACTCAATTCTCTCTCAAAAAAAAATTTTAAAATTTTTATTAAATTTCATCGCTCAAACAGATACCGATTTTGAGGACCTTCCGAAATCTTAGTTGTTAAATGGCCTTCAAAAGTTGAAGAAATGCTTGTAAGAAAGTAACAGATTATATTGAAATTTTTTTAAAAAAAAATCTATCTAAAACTATTTATTTTCCAAAGATTTATTGAACTACCCTCGTAAAAACAGCTCTGACGGTTGCTTCGGAGGTAATTCAGCAAATTAAACTGAAACAGATATTCAAATTATTATTAAATGGCTGTAACGAGGTTTTTGAAGTCTGAAGGGTTTATTGTGAATAAAAAAGACAAACAAATAATTGTTTCCGGTTTCTATTTCTTTAAGCAAACACGGTCTTAAGAATTCTTTAAAGCATTTGTGCATTATAATTAAGAGAGAGAGGCAATTTCAGTTTTAAGTACTGTTTATATTTTAAAATTTTAACTTCTCTTTTTCACTTTTAAGGCATTTAATAGCTCACTACAATCTACTTAAACTTATTTTGTATCATTATACAGGCATTACAAAGGCAATAAACATTTCATAGAAAATGTTTCAAATTAAGTTTCGGGTTTCAAATAGTATGGTATGTTTCTAACCTGGGACAATTTCACAAATGTACTCCCCTTTTTCATTTTATTCTCCACTCGCAGTTCAGTATTTCTTGGGAGTTCCATTTATTTCCCAACCAAATTGTTCCCAGTCCGGATAGTCTTTGTGTGTAGGTTTTTTTCCTTCCTTTGGGATGTTAGCTTCTTTTTTCTTGGGATTGTCCAAAAGCGACTCTCACAACATCACATTTCTCTAGAAACATCGATTACAGACTGTGTTTCCTATTTCTTTTACGAGTCTCACATTCTTCATAACAACAATTTTTTGCTCTAAACAGCGAAGTCTCCAGAAGGAGGAAATCAAATCTTTTGTTGGTACACTCAGAGTTTTATTTATTTATTTTATATATATAAAGTTTTTGTAGAAAGTCTACAGTTTTTAAGTCTCCCTTTTTAAAATTGTTCTCTATTTTTATTGTGCTTTTATGTAAAGGGAGCCTGTCTCTGATGTATTTATTTCTTATCTGTTTCCACTGGACTTCGAGTGACAAATGAAATTGTACTTGGCCGGAAGATTGTGAAGTGATGGCTGTTTCTTTCACGAAGGTCATAAATCTCAATTTCAGTTACGAAACTGACTAAAAGGTATTTTGTAAGTATAAGTGAGCTACCAGGGTCTGAATTTTGTCAATTTTCAAATAAGGCAAGAAAATGTTATCCTTTTTACTACACTTGTTTTTGCGTAACGTGTTGTTGCTTTTACGGAAAAGGAGACTAAAGGAAAAAAATAATAACGGAAATCTTTAGTTATTGAAAGAATTCGAAGGTACAGGAACTTTAAAGAAATCGAATACATTTTTTCAAACATCTCTTAGAAAGAAAAAAATAACCGCTCCGGAAATTACACGTGAATAAATTTAAAAATATATTAAACTTTTTATTCTTTCATAATATGGAGATAGTTTTAAATTACCTTTTTTTATTCAGAATGTCTCTTAAAATATTTTCAACATCCATTATTCTATAATGAACTAATTAGTTTACTAAATTACTTAATTTAGAACCAAATAATACATATTAAAAACAGTTAATATCATTTTATAATGTTTCAAATATATAATTAATTACTCAGCTCACACATCCAGTTAATAAATTACAATTAATATTCAGTAAATTATTGACAATGCTAAAATTCAAAAACTCTAAATTTTTTTTCATTTGCCAATTTTTAGATGTGTGTAATATCTCAGACCTTATCTTCAAATAAGTATAGGAATAGTGATTCTGAGGTACTCTAGTGATTTTTCCTTTCCCATAGGGCTTACACGCTTTGCTAAACACAAGTGAAACACCCGCTGGATATATTAGAAATCCTTCATCTTGCCAATCAATTTTTCCACTTCTCTTTTGAAGTTTAGAACAAAAATATATATCTCTGACGGAGCGTAGCAGATTTTACTCGTCATCGACTCACGTGCTTAAATGTTTGTGATACAAGAAAGAACTAGGAATATCAACAGGAAAATGTTTCCCGCGTTTCTTTTGGTGAAACAAATAAATTTCTCTTTTCTGATTTTAATGTGGTATTTATTGAATGATTCTCCTTTTATATATATATATATATATATATATATATTATAACAACTTTTGGTTTTATTTTCACAAGTAGAATTGTTGTTTTTCTTTTAAAAATAAGGTAAACAAAATTTTCAATTTATTTCTTTTCTATTTAACCAATTTTACAAAAGGCATTTTAAAACAACTTTTTTCCAGGCCATGTTACACTTACTGGTAAAAATATGTATACTATATATACCACTACAAAAATTTCTTGGATGCATGGGAGTGAAATCAAGTCAAACTCGGAGATTAACTGCAAATGACACTTTATTCACGAATCTTCAGGTTGGCACACTTGGCAACAGAGCTTAGACAATAACAGCACAAACAAAAAACACAAGACTAGTACAAATTAGTGATGCATATGCAGGAACAAAATAGCACTTTTGATGACCGTCACAGTTATATCAGCAACGTCGCTCACCATCTTACTTATTCTCACTACTGACAAACTTCCGTAGTAATACTCTGTATGTCCAAGGTAGACACCGGCCGTTCTGCAAATTCACTTGACCATGCAACCGTCACTTTCTCCGCAGGTCTGTTTCTAAGTGTTTTTATTATTAAAGAATCTTTAGCTTCTTATTCCTTCTCAGCCGGAGAACTGATTCTTCGGCTTCTTTGCAGGTTTGTCAGGATCTGGTACCCTGAAATGGATTGAAGTGTACATCATTTTGTAAAGTTTTAAACATTAGTAAACATTATCATTCATACAATTATATATAATTTTCCACGTAACATTCAAGACTTTGATGAATGATGCGATCTGGTCAAGAGACAGAACAATGCAAAATGCAAACTTAACGCAGCGCTAAGTGTTAATATTAGTCGCGATCCCTAATTACGCCACGCTGTGACCAGATGTATAACATAAATACAGTTATGAAATGATTATACATATTTCATACAAAATAACAAGACAGCTACTCATAAAAAAAAGTCAATGCATAAACAAGTGTTATACTTTAACAAATGTTTACAATTTAAAAGTTCCAATCTTTATAACAAAAAATACTTTCCATCTGGAAAGAACAACAACTTGGTGATTTACAATTTTAAAAAAATTTAAACTTTCCATTAAAGTTCTCAGCTCTTAGTGGAGTAAGAGCCAAAGCTGTTTGCCGTATTAGAACTGAAGCCGTAAAACCAAAGACTTGCTCTCCCAAAAATATCTTCTCGTCACGTCAATTTAGAATAACAAAGAGCAATACAACCTGATATTTAGTCTCGACTGTGTTAGGTCCGATCCCGCTTTAACGTGAAGCTATTTTGATTAATATATTGGTCATTTAATAAACATCGGATCCGATTTTGTCATTTCCCAGACTTCCTTCTCATAGCTCGTATCTGACTCTGAAAGGTTTTAATGACATTTTCAATTTCCCTCTTAAGTTGATTGCCAGTCTCTGCCTGTTTTATATACTTTGAATTCAACGTAATTGGAGAACGATCAAATTTTTCGTTACGACTAACATTATGGTTGTTGATATTCTGTGTGACGCTGCACATCACTAGTTTACCTCAATCTATGTGGTACAAGAGTCTTATCTTGCTTATAGCGATATCTATTAAAACTTCTCAGATTTTGAATTGACCGGGAATTGTTCTCAACTTCATTTACGTGACGCATTTCATATCGAGATAGAAACTGCAAGAGTTCAACTTTAGAGGTTGGCTTACGGATTTTAAGATAGTCCAGAACAGGCGTTGACATTCTCAACATTATATGCTGTATTAACTCAGATTCAGGGTTGAGCAAATTTAACCAAAGCGCAACTTTTAACATGTAATACGCAAAATCTATTGGAGATTGGTTTTGTTGCTTAGCCGAATAGAATTCTGCTTCTAACCGAATACGATCACGCACTACAGGATATGCATCTTTTAGAGCTGCCTGCATGTTCTCAAAGTCAGTAGATTCTCCCCGTTTAAAGTCAGCACCGATCACATCATACCAATCGCGTACTCTTCCTCTTAAATGATTGCGTAAATATGCGCCATGCAGTTCAGCCGGAATCTGATGAAACATAATGATATCAATAACACTGTAGAAATTCAACTACCTCACCATTTCCATTGAAATATCTAATTGGAAAAATTATTACTCCCGGTGGGACTCTTTCTCTAGGGGTGAGAACGGTTGGGCGCCGGTGTGACGCCCGCCCTACCCGGGCTTCATCTTGTGCCCTCACTAGATTCAATTATTAAACACTAAGACACAATAATCAATGAGACACTAGAACAATATTTACGGAATTTATTAACATATATTTACTATGACAACAACTCACAATGCTCTCCCAGGGAATAAGTCTATTAACCTCAATTCAACCCACCAATAGTAATCTAACAGACTCTTACCACTAATCCTTCCTCGACTGCAACTCAGACTCTGGATCAACTGTTGAAAACAGCAGTAATTAAACTTCTTGCAACAATCTTTAATTTAACCCTCTAATTCATTCTCTCTTTCCAATCCTCCTTCCGCTTATCTATAACTTCAGCTTCACTTCTCCTTCCGCCTTTCTTCTTCTTCAGCCTCTCTCTCGTTACTTTCAGTCGGAGTTTATATATTTAATAACTCACCCGCTTGACTTCATTTCTACCTGCTTTACATAATCACGTTTCATTTTTGGTTGGGCAAAGGTTGTTCAGCAAAAGCAATCAATCTCAATTAAAAGTCCCTAAGGTTAGTGAAGAGAAACCACGAATAGCCCAATGTCACAAGGGATATCTGAGAATATTTTCAAATCACGTGGAACAA
>BMAW01005395.1:0-21591 GCA_019974015.1 Nephila pilipes
TATATATATATATATATATATATATATATATATATATATATATACTGAAAATTTATGAAAGAATAATTTAAAAAATTTAAAAAGACAAAAATCCAAAAAGAAATGTAACAATGAAAGAAAAATAAATGAAAATAAGGAACCCAGCAAGTCCAATGAATGATATATATATCATTCACTGTCCATTTTAATAATTTCATCTATTGTTTACTGTAAATAAAGCCTGATGCTCCAAGTAACAGATGTACAACTAATTTTTTCTTCCTCGACGTAATAACCAGGTTTTGAGATTTCTAATCAAGTGATATTTATTCAGACTTATTAGATCTTCATAACACATAAATATCAAACAGCTAAATTTTTCATAATTAAAGAAATATTGTTTATGGTTTGAATTCGAAACATTTCTTTCTGTATTTCAACTTGAGTCATATTATTCAGATGTAATAGAATAGTAGAATATATATTTCTATTGCATGAGTTACTAATAGAATATAAGATTATCTCAAAAAAGAACATCATTCTGAGCTAACTCTTCAAAATATGCATCCAAAGATGAATTTATAGAAAGTAAAGTAGAATTAAGAATATTGAACTAGAAAAAATTGCAATGAGCATAAAATTTAATTGCTACGATTATTATTATGGTATTATGTGTAGTGAATCTCAAAATAATTGCTATTATTTATATATATATATATATATATATATATAATACGACTAGTTAAAACATATTCTTAAAATAAAACATTAAGCCAAATGTCATTCTTTGGTCGTTTTTTTCCTTTAGTATTAGCTTGGATACATAAAATTATAATTCAAAATTACCGTTCTATTTTCTGACAAAGGTATACATTATGGAATAGAAATTTGGAATCTTCTCTGGTGCAGCTTTATTATTTATGTATAACATTGGAAGAAACTCTTTGATAAAAATTGTTCGCAAAGAAAGAAACAAAACTAACTTCACAGTGTCTTAAAAATTCTCAGATATTTATATTAAAATATTGTTTTCTACTAACATAATATATCTGAAGAGTCTACTCCAGTATAAAAAACATTTTGTATCTGTAACATAATTTTTGGAAGACATTGCACTTATTAGTTTAGTTAGAGTATCCTTTAAAAATATTAAGTGTGTTCCTTAAAACATTAAAAATTTAAAAAAACAATTGCCATTTTACTCAATTACATATATACGATTCACGTATAATAAAACGTCTGAAAAAATAAAGTTATGTTCCCCCATAATATATTCTAGTTTAGCATTAAACTTGAGAATAAAATGAATCTACTCGAGAGATTACCCAGACTAGACATCGTAATAGGCAACGCAATTTTAAAAATTCACTGTAATAAGATATTATTTCTGAATGGTCTGAAATATAATATGATTTTCAAATAATAAAATGTTATGATGTACTTCAGATTATGATATTTTCTAACTCAGTTTTCATTTTCATCAGTCAATTTCCAATCTTTAAATGAGAGAAAGGAACATTTGGATCACTCATTCTCGAATCTGAATATATATAAAGGTTATAGCATTCGTTTTCGTGGTTGCCACAGATGGTTCCCATAACACTTGATATTAAAGATATGATATATATAGTATATAAATCCAATTGCTTAGATAAAATTTTCTGAAAGCTCCTTTTCTGAAATATCACTATAATAATTTCCTGCTAAGAAACTTAAAATGTGAGCTCTTCTAGTAATTTAGAAATATATTCAATTTTTCAACATTTATTTTATGTATTAGAATTTGAAGGTGGTATTTTTTTTATCAAAAAGGAATGAAGCGGTAGAAATGAAAAGGAAAATTTTGTAAAAGTTTTCAAAATAATTGCTGAAAAAAACATTCAGCATGTATTTCCCCTTTTGTTTTCTTTATTTGTTTTTTTCTTTCAACGGAAATTCTTCTTTCAAAAATAATTTAAATTTTACAGACGTTTTATATAATAGTTGAGTCGGTACTAATACAAATGAAAATAAGTTGATTGATTGATTGAATTATGTGGGATGTGGAGTCACAAAGGTTATATCCCTATGAAAATAAACTTATTTATAAAACACGTCCAACATTATCCTACGATATTTTATCAATAAGATATGTTGAAAGAAGATGAGGATTTTCAACCAGATTATAAAGAGTTAATCGAAATTCTTAAGAAATTTGCTTGATACATAAAATTCAATTCCATTTTTAAAATGTATTATGATTAAATGATAAAACTACGATTGTCTCACATAATTATGTTATACGTAATTAAAATGTTTTGGTGATGTTCTATAAACAAGAAATACCTATATAGCAATATTTTTAAATTTACTTAATAAATACGTACAGATAAATTTAATCAATTAAATGTTATTAAACCATATACTTTAAATCTGAAACACAACAATAAGTTGAAAACCCCTTAGTAGATTTGATGGTAGTAAATTTATATAATTATTTTGAGCTTTCCAAGAAAATACTGTAAAAATTTTTGAAAAGATAAGTAATTAGTAAGAATTAAATTAAATAAAGAAACTTAAGTAAGAAAGGATAAAGTTAAGTAACAATAACTATGCAGTCAACATTCAAATACATTTTTTCCTGATTCAGGAAAATTTCTTTCCTTTATCATAGAATAAAAAATTTAAATATAAACAATATTATGCTGCAAAGTAGTTGTGTTTCACTAACAAATATTTGTAACAAACAATTGTAATATCTTATTTAAACTAACAAATATTAATAATAGTAAGAAAAGTAAAAGTAATTTCTTGAAGTTCAAATACATTATTTCAAGTTTATAGTGAATTTTTAAGAAAATGAAACTAAAAACTGGACATTTATTCAACGTATTTAACAGGACAAAAAGAACATCGTTTCGTTGTTACATTTTTGTTTGAGTATAAATATCATCTTCCGCGTCCAAAACTAAAAAGATAAATAAAGTGATAGCAAAATAACTTTAAAAATCTGTCCTTAGATAAATCTTATTACACTTGAAAAGGATTCTGATCGAACGATATCAAATATTGTAAAATGTTTAATTGATTCTCTAACATATTGGGGTTTTTTTAAATAACAAAAAAAAACTCTCTTACGATGATTCCAAATTACCCTAAAATGTGAAATATTACAACAAAAATTCTATTGGGGAAGAAAATTAAGTCTAAAACTAGACGCATTGATTTTGCTAAGAAATATAAAGAATAATAATAAAAAAGTTATATCAATGTTGAATATAAATTTCAAAAAATTACTTTCCTTTTTTTCTTACTAGACTAATATGAAACAAATTTCTTTACCTGGTTTTTCTGGAATATTCTTACTATATGAGTATGGTTACATATAATCCTGTGTCTGACAGGGATTTTATTACAACATCCGTCATGAGGAAACTTTGGAATTATGAACTTGAACATCTGTATAAAATTGAACATGATATCTCTGATACAACTTTTATTATTATAGTTTAAGTTGGAATTGGGTTATTAAATAAAAAAATTTCTATACCTCATCTTTGGCATTTCTTTTATGTGTTACATTTGTGACATTAGGCTATTCGCGGTTTCTCTTCACTAACCTTGGGGACTTTTAATTGAGATTAATTGCTTTCGCTAAACAACCTTTGCCCAACCAAAAATGAAACGTGATACATAAAGTTATTATGTAAAGCAGTTAGGAAGGAAGTGAAGTGGTTGAGTTTGGAAATATATAAACTCCTTCTGAAAGTAGCAAGGGTATCTGAAAGAGGATCTGAAAGAGTATCTGGAAGAGGGTCTGAAGGAGTAGAGAGTCTGAAGAAGTAGAGAGATTGCAATAGAGGGTTCGAGTAAAGATTGCTGTTAGAAGGATATTTCCTAGTGTTTTCAACAATTGCTCCAGAGTCTGAGTTGCAGTCGAGGAAGGATTAATGGTAAGAGTCTGTTAGATTACTATTGGTGGGTTGAACTAAGGTATTAGAAAGCTTACCCTGGAGAGCATAGGCAGTTGTTGTCATAGTAAATATATGTTAATAAATTGTTGAAAAGTTGTTTTGGTGATTCTGTAATTATTTGTGTCGTAGTGCTTAATAATAGAATCTAGTGTTTGCACAAGATGAATCCCGGGTCGGGTGGGCGTCACACATTTTTAATGAACTGTATATCACTTTTCCCCTAGCACAAAAGAATATTAACTGTTTTATTCATTAAAAAACCTCCAATCTAATTTAATAAATTGATGTACTACATAATAGATTATCTTGACTTTGTTTTTACATAAAATACATAATTAAATATGGACAATAACAAAATTTCAAATGCTTAGTTTATTCCTTGAAATTCAACATTTGAGTCTTCCATCTTTAATCGGAAAATATGAGAGCATTTACTTCATTCAAAGAAAACAATTGTAATGTACTTTATATAATTCTTAATTAATTTAGTGATCTTCAATAAGAAAATATTGCTTTAGAATTCTATGTAATGAACTGAAGATTATAAAGCTGTGATCGTTGTTAACAGTTATAAAAAATATTTCCGACCATGCAATAAAAAAATGTCAAAATGTTTCGGTACTTAATATTGAGAAAAACCACAGACTGATTGTCAAATGAAAGAAAAGATTTTGTATTCTCTTCAATAACCGAGGGCAATTGAAAAATGAGAGTGAAAGAAAATCAAACTGAAAAAAATGTGAAATTGAACTGAAAAGTTATTTCCGTGAAGAGAACTAAATTTGTTTTGAAAAGTGAAAATTTAAATGATTTCCTTTTAACTCAACAAAATATTAACTATAATGACTGCTTACTTGTAATGATATTTAGAGTTCTTTTTTAACTACTTTATCATGTATGCTTTTGATTCTATTCAATATAAAGTTATCTGTACAGCAAAAAAATTATATTTAAATAGAAAACTCAGAGAATTATTTTCATTTCAATGCAAATAAATAACTTTTGAAAGGTAAATAAAAATTTCTGCATTTTTCACAATCCCCTTTTCTTCACAAAATTATCAAATATTTTCTTGTTTATAGAAAGGAAATTTACAGAAAATCTTTAAACATAAAATTCAGCCGACTCGTTATTATTCATTAGTTATTCGAATAAAGCTTTGCATCTTGAAAATATGTTCTTTTCCTTTTGTTTTCAGAATAGAATAAATGTGTATTATTATTATTATTATTATTATTGTGTATATATAACATATATATATATATATATATATATATATATATATATATATATATATATATATATATATGTATATATATATAATAATAATAATAATCATGTCAATAAATAATACGTTTGGGTATGTTTTTGCAAAGAAAATTTCGTTCTTATTCTAAAATGAAATGAAAGTATTCAAAACTCTCGATTTTAATAAATTTTTCTGTATTAAGTAAAACTAGAAAAGTGAATAGACCAAAATTTCTTTCAAAATTATTATACCAAAGGAACAGCGCTTTAATAAATGACAAAATAATCGCTCTGCCCTTTTCAAAATGAAGTGTTCTCTGTTCTTTTCTGGCCAATCCTATTCAATAAAATTCTGTTTTTCATGTTATCGTTTGCTTTAATTCTGATCACTAAATGAATAATATAATAGTTACTTTCAAGTTCTTTGTAGTCTAAATCTGTTTCTTGGCAAAACTTGCATGGTTGAATTCTTAGAATTCTAATTTATTTATTGTTTATTTTTTTTTAAACTTTTCTTTCTGGAATGTTTGAGATATTTAATACTTTTTGCCAACTGTACAAATCATCCCTACTGATTTCATAGTAAAAATATGATAATTTATCAAATAGATTAGTTTTCGAAAAATGATGTCTGCATTTGCATTTTCTAAATAAATTAATCTTCTATGACGAGTAATTTTTCTGTAAATAGAATCTAAAATGGAAGAGTTTTTTTTTTTTGAAGAAACTTCATATGTCATCTCATTATATTCTCATATATCATTTCCTATTTGATTTTATTAACTCTATTATACAAATATTGCATGATTTTTCAAAGGTTGTTTTGCTTATGTCTTGTTTCTTTATGAAGATTCCTCCTAATATAATCTGAAATGTAAATCAAAGAGTTCTCAGATATATATGTATATATTCAGAAACAAGTATTTCATCAATATTTCTTTAATAGTTAGATTTTTAAAAAAATCCAAGATTATTTTAGTTTAATCTTAAATATAAAAGAAAATTCTTATTGCGTTTTATACGCATATGTAGATTCTAGAAAAGGCAAATGTTTTAGTTCGAAATTGATTAGTTTAAGATCAAATTTCTGTTAAAACTTGAAATTTTAAATGGAATAGATGAATAATATTTTAACCAAACAAAAACGAGCTTCTAAGAAAGATAATAATTTGCTTTATGCTTTTCGGATTACCTGAAAAACTTATTAAAATTAGTACAAAGTACTTCTGACAATGGATCTTGTCCTTTTTTTAATTACAGCAATAAAGATGATGACAAAGAATTTAAAGTACGATTAAAATTTGATTTCTACTTGGTTTCTTTCTATATATACATTTCTTAACTACTCAGCATGCATTCCTCTCTATATTTCTATTTTAAATTTTTAGTTTTTTTGCATACTTTTACTTAACAGTTGGGAACACGTTCTCTTTATCTAGAGATTTGTTTTGCAAAGAATTCTTGTCAAATCAGCATTCAACTTCACTTTAAACAGTTTCATAAAATATTATATAGAATACAGAAAAGGAAGTAATGTTAATTCTTATTCTAAATTATGTTCACTTGAGGTTTAGACTTTAACTTATATTTTTCTATATATATATAACATGCTCGTCATTTATTGATTAAATTAAATATATTATAATAAAATTTCCTTTCGTTGTACTGGTGAAATAAATTTATATTTAATCATTCTGTAATTTTCATAATCTGAGGTTATATATACTGATAATAACATGAGATCGCTTCCACCACATTCCTTCTAAAGACACATTACATAGATAGCGTCAGTTAGAAGAAAAGCAAGCAATGATCACTTTATCTTGGCGAACATTAGCGACTTGACGAAACTTGGTGGCTTTGGCAATAAAATGAAAGTTTCCGAAAGGTGGAAATCTAGCGAAAACTTGATTGGTTGAAGTTACAAACTTTCCTGAACTTTCCCTGGAAGTAGCTGTGAAAAGGAGAGATGTGTGAAGCGGTCTGTCGGCATTGGTTCAGGATCTACCGAGAATTGTCGATAGCTTGCCGTTGATTCGCTGTAGTATACCTGCTGGAACTCTGCCTTGGAATTGAAGGTATTACTGTGGAGATTGTCCGTAAATGTGATCTGTTGAGTTGAAACGTTACTGATACAACTATCAATGTCATTACAAGTGTTGCTTTTTGTTCCATATCTGTGTCGTTTATTTGAACAAGTCTGCCTTTTTTTTATTCGTGCTATCATTCCATCCAAGTTTTGTTCCTGTGTGTCTTCTCCTTCAATATTTGGAATAAACTATATCATTGGCCGTCATCCTCCTTGTTGAACTATTTAACTCGTATATATCATACACTAGAATTTTGTAGCATTGGTGACAGAGTGAAGTTCCGTGCTAATGATCAGAACGATGAAGGATATATAAGAGGAACTGCTGATTCGATGCAGAGTTAAAGCTGAAACTGAGATGAACGTCTTGCTGGCTGAGTTAAGGACATGAACTTTTTTCACTGAAGGAATAAAAGCCAAAAAAAAAAATGCTTGGTAAAGCAAATGGAGTTAAAGAACTCTTGGCTCAAGAACTGAAATTTTTTGTGTGTGTGTGTGTGTGTGTGTGTGTGTGTGTGTGTGTGTGTGTGTGTGTGTGTGTGTGTGTGTGTGTGTGTGTGTGTGTGTGTGTGTGTGTGTGTGTGTGTGTGTGTGTGTGTGTGTGTGTGTGTGTGTGTGTGCATGTGTGTGTGTGTGTGTGTGTGTGTGTCATAATTTTAAAACCTTCATATGCAAACCCTATTTCTTTTAAAAAGTGTGAAAGTCTCTAAAAAATAAGCATAGAGGAAGCATGGGTGTCTGTGGGTGCGTATATAAAATTACAATTTAAAGTTTTAGGAAAAAATTATTGCAGATTTAATATAAGATATTTAAATTATGAAAGAATATTTGCTTATAAATCATATTTCTGTTTTACATACCAAAGAATAATAACTAATTATTTTCAATATCTTGTATTTTTTCACTTACGAGTTTATTACACTACAAATAAAATCTAATGATCAAATTTTTACCTTATATATTACTACTAAAGATATTTTTTATATTTACCTTACACAATGCATCATAGGAATTATTTGTTCAATTAGATTAATTGTGTCTGTAATAATTGTACACTAAATAAAATCGAAATACTAAATGAGGTATAATTCTTGTTTGTAACGTGATTAAACATCCTTTATAATTCGAAAAGATTACTTACTTGAAGCAAATTCCTACTTTACGAAGCTGTATAATCTATTTAAATCTTTATTCATTATTTAATAATACTTAACAATATTTCAGATTCTCTGAGTTAATAATTTATAAATACCTGATGTAATAATGTAAATGAATATATTTTAAATTAATGTACATGTACATTTCTCTTTATTGTAGTTAGTATTTGGTGATAAAAGCAAAGAGAAAATTTTCAAAACTACCTTCTACTAAGTCAATGTACAATTTTACGTACTTAAGTTACTGGAAGCGGGTTATTTATATATATATAGAATTTTTAAGTTAGTTATTTAAGCAATTCTATAAGCGTGTTTATTATTTTAATATTAATCAGATGCAGAAATATCTCTTTTAAAGGTCATTCAAATGTTTTAGTATAGAATACTTTAAAATAATTGCTAGTTTCAATTAGGATTAAATCGGGGAAAATCATTTATGTATATACATGTGTCAATATACAGCTCACTTTATTTCAATAATACATTCATTGTACACAAAAGGGATTATATTTGAACTTTTTGATGATCTGTTCATAATGCATAAATGAATAGTTACGTGGTAAAAGCGGGTAATATAATATAATCAAATTTCATTATAATTGTACTGATATCTAATACCAACTAATTTCATGTAGAACTGCAGTAGATCGATGTTTTGACAATTATGTGAATATAATGAAAATTACAACCAGAGATACATACACAATATACTGGTACATCATAGTCTATAGGGTGTATTGTAATATTATGGGACTTTAGAGGCAAAAGCAAAGGCAAAACATTGCATATATGATTATAATGAACGTTCAACATTTAAAAAGCTTAATGTAAAATTGAATCAATTAACAGTTTTACTTAAAATTGCTGTTCATAATAACTTCTGAAATATATAATGAAAACTTTTCTTCAGCACTGTTTGATATATTTCCAGATACAACTATGAGCTACATTACGTTAAGATATGCTTTTATGACAGTTGATGACAGTTGCAACGTATTTCAACAGAATAGTAATTAAACTTTTATGAAGCCCTAGATGGGAAAGTATTTTTAAGCTATAACATAAATTCAAAAAGGCATAATTTTTTCTTTTTTCCATAATATCTCTTTAAAGGTAATTCAAAGTTTTAATTAATCTGATAGTTAGTTGTAACACAAGCTCTCAATCAATGAAAATCAGAATCGTTAATAATACAATTTTTATCACTTTCATTTTGAATCTTCCAATAAACATACTTTAAATATTAAAGACAAAAAAAAGCGTTCTACAAAAGTAGAATGGGACAGTAAGTAATAAATGATATGCTTTTGAGACTGAAGATTATATTGGCAAGTGCTTTCTTATGAATCATAAATTTCAAATCCTTTCTTTCTTATAGAATCATAATTTCAGTACACTTAAATTCTAATTTTCTCACTGACATCTATTATGTTCAATGTTGATTTAGTAGAAAAGAACTTCTTTTAGTGATGCTTCGATTTAGTACATAAACTTTTAATTTTAAATAAACGTTATTCGTAAATTTTAACCATATTAAAAGTTTCATCTTACGAAATCCGTTTAAAAATATCTCAGAAGCTTAGCTGAATTAAAGAATGTTGATGTATTCAAAATGAACACGTTTTCAGGCAAATAATATATGTATACAAAAGAAAGGAACGGCTAAGATATAGATAAAAGTTATCACAAAATCCATTAGAAATGAATTTTGCGTGAATTCAGTTAACTCTTCGTCCCCTGTAATAGCAATTTCTTCCTGTAATGTACTATATGCTTTAAAAGCCACGTAGAAAAAACTATATTCATATATTCGCCTGTGGCGGAGATTACTACGTATAAAAAATCTGAACTATCAGTTATTGGGTAAATAGAAATGAAGTAAGTCTATAAAATTAACTCCGAGCACCTGATTCTGGTGCAATATTTTGCAAAAATACGAAATACTAATAAAATCAAAGGACTGAGATGTTTAACAAATTATTTTATGAAACAGTTTTATTTCCTTTGTTTTTTTCAAAATACACAGTAAACATCAATTTGAAACATTTATAAGATTAATAATATTTCAAAAAATCGTAGCATAAAAATGAAGAGTATTAAAGTAATTTGTTTTATTCAAAAATCCAAAAATATTTCTTATGAGTATCTAGGTAAAAAATTTATAATTCTTAATTATTATCCTTTCTTTCCTTTTTTATTTATATAATAAAATATAGGGAGGATCAATGTACACTCCAATGAAACAGCATCAAGCAGGGGTTGTTCGATGGAGAATAAAAATCTTGCGGGTAAAAGAAAATTATGTACAAGAATGAAAATGATTAAAATTTTGAAAAAAATTATTTATTTCAGAGTTACCTAATTACAGAACTGGCACGGAAGCTCAATAGATGTTGACCCAACTCTGTAACACGGATGCAAACAGCCAAACGATGTGGCATAAGTGATAAAGCTCTGATGGTCTCATGTAACTAGTATTTCTTGCGAAATTCGCTCCAATTGTCGGACTAGGTCATCAACATTCCAGTAAATGCAGTCGCCTCCCACTTAAGATCCCGGAACATGCTGGTGGAGATCTCTGGCTGACCAGAGGCGTTTGAAGGGATTGTAAGACAATTCATAACAACACGATGCTATGTCTTTGGTCTGACATTATCTTGCTGAAAAAGAAGCCAGGGTAATGCAAAAGGAATGAGTGGCAAAATAGGTCTCAGAATGTCGATGACGCACAGCTGTGCTGTAGTGTGCCTCTAATGTGACGATCAAAGAGACCCGGCTATCAAGGGACACCCTTAACCATCACTCCTGGTTGAAGAGCCTTTGTGGCTTGCAATAGTGAAAAGCAAGGATCGGTACGCTGCCCTGTTCGTCTCCAGCACGTGCTGATATTCGTCGGACACAGTTGGAAGCAGAATAAGTCATAACTTAAACGCAACGTCCCGGTCAGCATCATTTCCAGCCTGATCGAGAAAAACACCACGCCATGTCTGGCTCAAAGTGTGCGAGGCGTAGGTGGCAGGTAGGTACGAGCGTAGATTTTCACTCTATGCCCGTCACGAATAGTGGTCGCGGGTATTTATCACTAAGAGGGCGGTATCAGCTATCAGACGGGCGGCCCGCACACTCGTGTGCGGGTCGCCTGTCGATGGTTGATAACGATTAAATCAAAGGCGACAACTGATCCCGACAATCCTCTGTACTCCCGATCTGCTGGCCCTGGGCGAGCTACCATCCGTGACACTGAAATGTCGCCATTGTCCATCCATTCAATGGCATCTTCTAATGCCATTGCTTCGGCCCATATGACGACGATTCCTCCGATTCGCCCGATCTGCCACTTTCATTCCAGTACGATATCTTTAAAGAATTCGAAGCAGTTGCTCGTAATGACCGAATCCTGCACCGCGACATTTTTCGAGTCGTTGAAATCTTATACCTAAATCCGCAATGCAACAGAAAGTTGACCATCAGATTGAAATTGCTACTTATATATACCTGCTTTCGCGCAATTCTAATGGGCTTTTAGCTCACATATTCATTCATTGGACATCAAATTTTTTTAATCTATTTTATGTTCGGTCCAAATAATAAATTTACTTGTGAGAATTTCATTTACAATTGGATTACTCCTTCTTGGTGCATCGTTTTTCCCTTGTTATAAAATGTATTTGAGAGTTTTTCATATAAATATATTTTTTAAATTTCAATAAACTTAATAAACATTTATTACGTAATATAATATTTAACACTCACTTCTAACAAGAAAGGTTTTCTTATATTTAGATTGTATTATGAATACATTAATTTAAATTTAACTAAATCAAACCTACTGCGGAAATTAATGCGTTTTTTATTGATATATCAAATTTTGAAAACCAAAGCAATTTCAAACAAACAGAACGTGTCTTAATAATCAGTTAACTTTTCTTCTCGGTGCTTTTCTTTAATAGAAATGTGTGATGAAATTCATCAGACAATTAAACTATATTATCATCTTATAACAATGCCAAAAAATTGTTTCCAAAATTATTTAAATATAGCTTTAATAAGAATGGATTTTAAATTTATATAAAAATTTTATGAGATAAAATCTGGTGACATTCAATGTCGTAAAGGTTTAAAAGCTATAAAAAAATAGTCTCAGTTTCGAACTTCGAAAAATAGTAACACTCTGTAATGCATTTTTTTATGGTACAATCTATGTAGCTCTTTATTTTTCTTAGTTCTTTAATTTATTTTTTCATTTAATTTTTTTTGAGACACATTTCTTATAAATTACTCTTCAGAAGGAGTATTTATATATTCTAGAAATATTTTAGATACATCCCCACACACACATCTGAAACTTGACTAACAAATGCTCATGACATTTAAGTTTCCTATTTCAGCCATGAATAATTTTATGAAGAATTATATAGCTAATATAATATATTTATATAAAAATACCTGAAACTTTTTACCCAAAATAGAAAACTTTAATATTAGATATTCATTGAGGAAGTTCTTAGAAGTTATAAAATCAATATACTTTAAGTGTTATTCTTGAATAAAATGCAAAGAACTAGATTGAGAGCCAATTTATATAACTATATTGTTTTATTTGATCCTCAAATACACATATAAAATTTTTGAAATTACAAATATTTATTGTTTTGTGTGTCTGTGAATTATAGCACTAGTATCTTTCTTGTTTTGCTTTTAAAATAAAATTCTGGAGCACTCTATATACAGAGAAAAATATTCAACGTTACGAATTTTCAAAGAAATCTGATATATGTTTTTTATAAGGGTGAAATCATGTATAATTCATCCAAGTTAAGCAATTAAAATTAAAATAGGTAGCACAAATTATCATTATTATCCTTAATGAAGGGCTTAGGAATAGCGTAACGAGACATTAACCTCCTGTTTGTCATTCAGCTGCAAGCCTTTCAGATCATTTTTCAGTGGTATTAAGTACATATTGGGTATAAGATTTGTGACTTTCAACCCGCAAACTGGTTACCAAAAATGACTTTTTCATTCAATCCAAACTTCGTAGTAATTTTTATAATCATATCAATTTAAATTTAACATAATACGCTATCTAAGAATTTTTCTGTATCCTAATGACTATTAAATTTAAGCGGCTTGAAATTAATATCTCTTTTTGATAATATATACTTGATAAATCTACTTTGTAATTTCTGCATTTATGCCAGTCCACTTCATTCAAATCCACATGTTTCTACATTAGTTAAAAAAAAAATACAAAACTTCATGTGACTTTCGATTCTCACCTGTACAGATAAATTAATATCATTATAAAAAAAACTTAATTGTGTGGAGAATTAAATTATAATTATATAAGTCAATTGTGAAGTTCAGATATTAGTTCATTAACACAGATTAATTTGCTTTTAAAACAAGAGTTTTTCTCATTACCGATGACAGTTTTTCACATGATTTCTCAACACAAATTAGCCTAAATTGCAAATTTAATGAAATTCTGCTCGAAAGTTTCAAAGTTAATTTAGGTTTTAAAAAATGTGTCCATGTGTTAAATGAGATGTCTCAAATAGTTCAAAAGTAAAAAAAAAATTCTACTCCACGTTTTCAAATAACTTTAAGCTTGATGTATAATTATTTTTCCAATTCTGAAAACATAAAAAAAATTGAAAGAATAAGCTTGATACTTTGAGGAATATGAGTTATTAAACATGAATCTGAAAAAATACTTGATTGTACTACATTATTTTTTAATATTCAGATTATCTAAGTCTTGAAATTTCTAGATCAAAATTTCTCTATTACCTTCAACAGAGATAAAAGAAATATTTAACATCAAAATTACAGTTCAATCATACAGGATAAAGGGTCGTAAAGCTAGTTAACAATTTTTAATTACCGATCTGCTTTGTACGTGATGCATGGAAATTGATGTATTGTAACCCTTCCTTCGTACGATAAACAACATTAGTTTTAAAAAAAAAAGGTGTTTATTATATAAAATTAAGTAAAATCATAAAAGGAACCAAAAGCTAATTATAAAAGACTTTTTTATTAAAAGTGAGAGAGAGTTTAAAAACTAAGATATACTGTTGTCCTTTAACAATTTTGATATATCCTAAAACTTAATAGCTGGTTTAGAATAAAATGTGAAAAGTAGAATATTCAGATGTTTTTCACTTGGTAAACAAACAGCATTCATAAGTAAGCTGTAATAATTATTGGAAGAAAATTGATTCATAAAACACGATGAAATGTACTCACCAAATTTACTCAGCTCTTTCAAACGCGTAGTTTGGCAAGAAACTCAAAATACATGAGATTTCAGTGGTCAAAATCAGACATCGAATAGGGCAAAGAATTATTGCAGACTCTTTGTAATTTCCCAATTACTGAATAAGTTTTATACATTCCTATCTTCAAAAAGAGGTGGTAGAATCCTCAGTAGAAGATATTTTAAAAATATATAACTACTGCGTCAGTACCTACATTAATTGAAAATTCAAACGCATGGTAAATGGCTGTAACCCAATCTTGAGACGCCGAATGCATATGCATGAATCAAATTTGGTGCAGCCTCCTTCAAAACAGTTTTTACAAGATTGGAATAAAAAAAATGATATTTTATTTACTTCGGAGACAGAGAAATCATCACATACCAAAGTAGTTAACAGACTTTGCTCACGAAACAGATTGTAATTTTTTTGCACTTATGGTTACTTTACTAAAAAAAATCAAAAGTTACAATTCTACTTTCCAATAAGTAATGTGACCCTCGTATAAATGTCATTTTACAGTCTTTAAGGTGGTTTTACTCGTGTTGATTTTCAAACTTAGATGATTTTTTGATTGATTGTATTGTTATGCAAAAACACAATCTGAATAAAATTTTTTTATCATTTACATTCTGTTTTAAGTTTTCAATATAAGCTAATCATATTTAATTCTGCTATTAATAGCTTAATCTATTTTCATAGTTAGTTTTAATAATCATATGAATTTGTCTATGCGATGAAAATTTACTTATTTTTTATATACATTTGCGTCTAACTATCTATTATGTAAACAATTTTCTAAAATAGAGTTAGTTTCATTAGTTTTTGAGTGTATTTTAACTATAGTTTGATGAAAATTATTTTCTTGAAGGTAAATTAGAACCTTTTCGGTTGTAACTAGCTGAAAGATATTCCGGTTGGTAATAATGATGATCATCGTTTTCTGAATAAAGATTATTCCGTTTTTATACCACTTCTGACATAGTCAGAGTTTAAATTTTATGTACACACAGACTCACAAAAACTTAATTTAACGGTATTTGAAAAACACAAATGCAAATTGAGGAACTGTGAAATTTGAATATAAGAAGAAAAGATCGTTTGTAATAAAATTATCCTCCAATATTATTTTGCAATTGCTTTTATTATTATTTTTTGTATCACTGTTAACTAATTTAATGCATTTCTATATACAGAGGAAATCATATACTCACCAATAAAATAAAGTCAGAATTGAAATTATAACCGGGGAGAAAATCTTGAAATTTTAGCTTTAACGGTAATATCATATAGTAATTTTTCTTGAAATTTATCAAAACTATATGATTATTTTTTAATCATCGCTCTTTATTAATTTAATTAGCATTAGTTTTAAGAAAATTACACTTTTAATAAATTACAAATTATAGTTCTTAAATGCTATTTTAATGAATGCTTTTAATTCATCCAATCCCTCTTGTGCTTATAAAAACAATGTTTAAAAATTGAATAATTGACATGAAAGATTAAAAGGTGATGTTATCCAAAGATGTATGGTGATACAATTTCAACATTTATTCAAATTATCTCTCAAATCAGATAAATATCAAAACTTTTATTTTTTTTTCTATTTATAACTATATATCATTTCTTTATTCAAATGAAATTAATAAGAGACTGCTTCGAAAATTATATTTCGACGTCAAAGGTACTAAATGGATTTAAAATTGCCATCTCAAAGATTTAATTCATATTATACGAGATTTTAGTCTTTTTTAAGCAATCCGATTTACCGAGGAAATAATCCAGTACAAAATAATACGTAAACTTTATTCAAGTAGGCTAAGTGATTCGATATTTTTTATTTATTTGAAACTGAATAACTCTTTCTAATGAAAACTGAATTCTTTATGCATCTTGTGACATCTTTGAAGATTCTTCACCACGAAGTGCTATTTAATTAACGTTAATTTGATTTAGAGTGATTTTGATTTTTTAATTTCCTTATAGATATGTTTTATCAACATTGTAGCTCCTTTCTTAGATTAAAAGTAATCTAAAGTTTCATTTCCTATAGTTTCCTCCACATAGTTTAGAGATGAGAATAAAAACAATTTCTTAAATTCTGACTTTTAATTTGCCGCTTGCAAGTGTTTGTGCTTGAGAATTTAATTGAGGTTAAGACAAATGGTGCTTTGACCTATTTTGTTTGACTTATTTTTGGTGAAATTATGGGTGAAAAAACCCCTTCTTGTCTCATCTATCAAACAAAACAAACCTGTTCGCAAATAACCTTCAGCTATCTATGCCAGAGTGGTATGAGGTAGATCGTAATGAGTGATCATCTAATGATTTTATATATTTGAACAGATATGTATTTAAATCTAATCTAAATCAATTATAGACAAATTTCTTAAGTATCCAAAAAGAAAAGAAAAGAAAAGAAAAAGGACTAAATATATGCTAATGCACTTTACAGTGATTATATTTTGTCGATAACAAATACTAGGTTTTAAGGACTTTTAATTTATGTTAGGTTCATGGTACTATTTTATACGAAACTAAGTAAAACCAAACAAATTTGCTCTAAGAGTTATAGCTTCTTTCGCTTAGCTCTATCGTCAAACAGCTATCACCACTCAATTTAAGAACAAAATACATTTACTATCAACCTCATTAAAATCGTTATGTGGAAATAAATGGTTGAAAATGCTATGTCAGTAAATCACCTCTCGTCCCACTGCCCCGGGGGTGGAAGGACACAAGACTCCCTTTCTTTCTAAGTTTGCAGTTGTTTCGTTGGCGGATTTATAGTTGTGTCACACTCTAGCTTTCTTTTCCCTCTGTCTGCACTGAAGTTCCAGATATATTCCACGTTTTTCAACACGGTGAAGTATTCTGGTATGGTACGACGCTTGAGGATAGTTCGACACTCTCTCTCTTTCCTCAATGGCTGTTTCCAACATTAAACTTATCTCTCTGTTCATACGTGCTAAATTCTAATTCATGTTCCTGTACAGAGCACTCTCATGCTATCAATTAATCTGTTATATATTTTAAATCGAGCAATAATTACACTCGGCTTTTAAAAATGTTTCCCGTCGTTCGTGGCACAATGGAAACTTTAAATGATAAAGTGGAAATTTATTAACATACAAGAGAGAGGCAATCACATCATGCGTATAAATTACATTATCACCTATAAAGAAGGCCAAATGCGTGGTTTCATAAGTGGCTAAAAGCTTTCGAATAACAGAAATTTCCCTGTTTTTGAGATTTATATGCAAGTTTCTTCATATATATATATATATATATGCCTTTAAAGTAATAAAAATACATTTAAATTCGTTTTAATTAAAGATTCTACTTATAGGTAACATAGTACTTACAAAACTGAATATCAATATTTTTATTGGGTCTCATGATAACTTGATTCTTTCTAAATATACCTGTAAAATTTCAGAACTAGAATTTTTTATTAGCCGTTCTTGATACATGACAGGAGAGTAAACAATATTCTCACATCTCTACTTTTCGTCTGCTAACTTCAATTGATGTTGTCTATGTTGGGTTCACATTAATACTATTTACCGAAACCCACAAAGCTTTTCTTTTAATTAAAGAGGGGTGTGATTTTATATGTATATTTTGAAACATAAGAGTTGTAAGTATAAATGGAATTAACTCTAAGATGTGTAGTGATTTTTTTATCAAACTTCAAAAGTCCAAAATTAAAAAGTATTTCAGAAAAATAATATATTATTAGCAGCAAAGGGAAACCTAGATGCAGTTTTATGTAATGAACTTGCAATTATTTGAAAAAAAGAAATTTTTTTTTAATTATGTATAATTAAAAAACAAGCATAGTGGTAAAAAATTTAAAAATAAATTATACGAACTCTTTAGAATAAATTCAAAATTTTTGAATCGTATAGTTAAAAGAGTATTTGCTTGCATAAAATACAATTAAAATCCAATTATAAAATTAAAAAGTGCTTAAATGGTACCATGTTGGCCTGAAGAGGAATTGTCCTTTATTTTTTTCAAAGAAACTTTTTTACTAGTCGGGTTTTCTCCTCAGGTACATTACCTAAGAAGGCAATTATAAAAACAGGGCTTTCTTTTTTAAAATCATAGATTTTTTAAAACATTTTCTGAATTTCATGATTAGTGATGACAATGTGTGTGTGTGTGTGTGTGTGTGTGTGTGTGTGTGTGTGTGTGTGTGTGTGTGTGTGTGTGTGTGTGTGTGTGTGTGTGTGTGTGTGTGTGTGTCATCAAATTTTTCGATCGTTAATTTAACCAACTTCCCATCAAGCTAGAACTTTGAAATTTTGAGAATCGTTCGGCCTTTCGTAACAATGCAATATTTAGACATTTGTGACAAGTTTTAACTAATATTTCAATAATTTTAATAAGTCAAAATGTTCTTTCTTCTCAGTACTTTTTAGGATTGAGGAAAAAATTTCTTAACCTATGGGAACACCGGGCACTCCTCACTCCACATGAGGTATCGTAAAACTCAAACTCACAAAGGGAAGAATAGTAAGAGTTGCTTGAGCTTTTCCAGTCATTATTCATAAGAAAGAAGATTCATATATGTGGCGCCATGTCTTATCACAATTAATTTTCTGAATTCTGGTTCCCATTTTTTTTAATTGAATGACTTACAAACTTTCAAATGCATGTTTGATTTTTTATGAGTATAGGAATTTTTTTAATACGCTCTAAATGTCTCTTTTTTAAATAAATTTACAAAGTTCAAAATAACAGTTTTAACTAATATTTCTATAGTCTTTAATAAATTTTTCCACCATATAAAAACGTTGGTTTTATATCGAATTGACCCTATATGAACCAATTTTTTTTTAGCTAACTATGCCATTTATATCCTTGTTTTATATTACTATTAAAATGATCTAATCTTAAATTCTTTAAAAGTTTGTTGAAAGAGCAGCCGGGCAATAATGATTTTATAATTAAGCAGACACAATTTTGCGGAAAAAATAATGTACAAATTTAGGTAATAAGATACAAAATTTTTAGTTAACAGCATGAATAAAATAATTCATGAAAATTATGATACACAACCATTTTAATGAGTCAACTTTTTTGGAATAGTTTTCTGTAAATAAGATTTAATTCGATTTTCACAAACTCAATATTTGTTTTATAACGCTGCACAACTGTTTTCAAATTATGTGAATTTACATTCAACAAAATATTTTTTCCATAAAAATTACAAATGTTTCAACAAGCGTTTCATTTATTGTATTATTTCATGAAGCATCATAATTAAATTTTGTTTTAAAAATTGTATTTCCAGTCTCAAGATATTTCTCATTAAGTTATAAATTTCCCATTTCTGAATGTAATAGACTTCGTCTTAAAATATTTTTAGGTGCTGTAAATATATTTTGAATAGTATATGTATGTGTATATGTAAGCAGGAAAAGATAAAACTCATTATACTAGACTAATTACATATGCTATATCTGAAACACATCGACTAATTTATATAATTTTTTGAAATTACTCTTTTAATATAAAAATAATGAACTTGATTAGAATAATAGTTTTGTTTTCAAAAATATAGTAAATACCCTCAAGTTGTAATCCAGATTATTCGACATTCCGGGATATAAAGTATTTTATTTCATTACGTAGACAATTAAAGTTAGATCCAAGATAGAGAAAAAAAAATAATTTAAATTTCATTTTAATATATTCAACAAAATCTAAGAAATTTCGTACAAATTTCGTAGCAAGAAAAATCTAATGATTAGCATAATTATATGTTAGATAAGAAAATTAGCATATTTTATAAAGTTCAAGAGATTTGTGAAAAAAAATTCCACATAACTAAATTAGGTCATATATATAATGGGATTTTGAAAATGAGATTTTTTAATCATAGACTCTCATTTAAGCTTTAATGAAAATGTGTCTTCGGAGTATCAAAAGGAATTCGGGGTCGATTTGATCATGCTCCACAAAGTTTTCTAACTGTCAAGTATCTTATTTTAGTTAGTCCTTAGAAATTTTGAAAAGATAATATTTCTTCAACAATATAATGTTATTTAACAACAATACACTGTATATATATAATATAGTGTCCACTATGATATTCCTTACTTTTCGGTACTCCATCAGTTCAAGTGGTAGGTACCTCGACATACGAGTACTTGCAATTTTTCGAATACGATCAGTGGCAGTAATTTTTTTGCTTTGAGTTACGAGCGAATTCGAGATACAGTTCGGTTTAACTTAGATCGGCCAGTAGTAGCGTCCGCACCATCATGATCGATGAATCAGTTAGCAGCAATAGCTTCCGCTGTGATAAGTTGTGTAGTTGTGTTCACGTTTATTGTTGCGTTTTACATTACATTTACATTGTAGTTCCTTTATTTTTTATAATATGGATCGGAAGAAAGTTTGTGAAAAAAAAGTCAAGTGCTAAGAAAAAAGATGATGAGTGATGAACGATGATGCCAGAAAAAACATGAACAGGTGTTCAGGTTGGTGACTTATCGAGGCGAGTATGGGCGTAGTACGCCAGTGATATAATACTGTGCTTAAACAGTCGATAAAGTATAACACCGGCTGAGAACCTTACGATAATTTCGTGGCTGGTGGTCAGAACCTGGCATGGAACTGACTGAGGAGATAAAGAGTTACAGTCACAGCAAGCATACAGGAGGTTATGCAAGAGAATTGGTTTCGAGAGTCAGGGAGGAGGTTATTTCTACGTGAGATAAAGGAGATCTTGGAGTGTGGAAGAGAGTTTCATAGTTCGTGGAAAAGAACACCCAGAAAAGTTACAACAGGTCGTGCATCTGATCTTTTAACCGGCCTTGCCCTAACTCTTTTGCAGCACATTCGAGGAGGAAAGAAACAAAACCTCCTTGGACAGCAATACGTAA
>BMAW01005405.1:0-22086 GCA_019974015.1 Nephila pilipes
CAATGTTTGTGAAACTGTACTAAATGTGATCAATCGAAACTGCATCAAACAAAGAAGTAGGACAATTGAAAAAATTATTAACTTCTAAACTTTTGCAATGTAAATAGTGGAAAATAACGATTACTCATTTTTTTAAGGGCTATTTCCTAATTTCTTTAAAATTATTCAACTTTACCTCACATGTTAAACATTTAGTCATATTTGGAACAAATTACCGTAAGTATAAAAAAAATGCAATCTGTTTTAAATTCGAAGAAAATTGCAAGGAACATTAAATTAAACATGCATCAACTACAATACTTACTAGAATATGTGGTTTCGACTTCCTCGCTGCCATAAATATGAAGATTTGAAGAATAGCAGGTTATGTATATCAATCTTCGATAGTCGTAAGAGAAAGTTGATTTCAATTTGCTAAGAAAATAGAAAAATTTCATTCATCAAATACATAGCATTTTACGTATAAAATGTTAAATACTGGTGTGATTCTAAAGTTAAAAAATTTAAATAATTGATTCCCAATTAATTTAGTGTCTTTTTAATATCGACCTTCTTAAGAAAATAAGAAATTTCGTTCAAAATATAAGAATTCTAAGCCGGACATTCGAAAGCTTATTTTTTTTATTATTTATATAATCTAGACAATAAGGTAGATTATTTTTTTTCTAGTAAGCCGCAAATTATATTTAGAAAATAATTATTACTGCGACAAAAATTAAAAAAGTGATCAACTTCACCCTATTTTGTAGAAGACTACTGAAAAATTAATGTTAAAGTTAAAATTTTACATAAAGTTTCAAAAAAAAAGAAATGAATTTTATAAGATAATTCCAGCCAAGCGTAAAAGTTTTTAAACTATGCAAACAAATTATTATAAGAAAATAGTTCGAAATCATTCATATAAAGAGTTTCGGAACACAATATTGGTAAAACTTATGTTGAATTTTAAGTTTAATAAGTAAGTTTAATGTGAACGAATGCTCAAGACAATGACTGGAAACGGTAACGCATGCAAAATAATGGTGTACGACGATTTAGCGAATGCTGTTATGTGTATTATTAACTGTCTTGCAAAAATGCACAGTATAATGATTCGCTTGAATATAGAAGCATTTGTCGAAACACACATATATATTTATTTTAACGAAAAAACCGGATATATAGATATTCGTAATTATTGACTGAAAAATTACATTCATTTCCAAATATATGAAAACAATGTACATATTTCTGATTCAATGATAAAATATTTCTCATTTTATTTTTCCTTAATTAATTTATGTACACTAATTTTCGATAAATGAGGAAAGAGCAATAAGCCACTCAATAGTGTTTTTATGATCATTTTGAATGCCAAAAATCATTAGCACTTAGAACGCAAAATGCAATATATATATTGAAAATGTTAGCTTTCGTACCTCCCTCTTCCACTCTTATAAGGTCTCTCCCAACTCCAATAATCTGCATCGTCTTTAACGATGTCGTGCATATATATTTCCATCAAAGCATGGTGAGTTCCATTTGGGGAATCATTTGCATAATATCCAAGTTTGGGTATCTAGAAGTTATTCATGAATTTTTAAGATACAGAAACATTTTCATTAAACGTGTTATTAGAAACAAAACAGACGTACAGATATTTCAGATATTAATACTTTGTAAGAAAGTTTTGAAATAAATCGAATAATTTTAATACGAAATAGCAACTTTTAAATAACATATTTTTTTTTCTTGTGATTTTGGCCTCGGTGTTATTCAATGAAGCATTCTCGTTTAAAATAGAAAGAAGGATTTAAAATTAGAGGATAATTCCCGGAACCGGCCATCCGACAAGACCTCCCGACATCATATGGGACGTTAATGGTATTGTCAAAATAATACAATATTTACTTTTAAATTTTAATTAAGATATAATAACAGGAATATAATAACAAAACTGGAGTACGAACATTCTCCGCTTAAAAATGATAATTACTGTTTTAAATATACATTAATTAATAAATAAATGTATCAACTGTTATAAAAATTCAAAATTTAAACTACTTTAAAATATCCGAAAAATGAAAAGTAAAATTAATTTTCTAGAGTATTACACAAGTAACACAAAGGAATAAACATCAACCCCAAAGAAAAGGTGCGTTTTGTGACAAACAAATATTAATATTGTGTCTTTAAGTTCGTACGAAGATGTTTTCACATTATTTCACCAGGTAATAGCGTCATCTTTAGTCCACATCCTGAAAACTTCAGAACAAGTTCTTGCCTCGACTAGATCTTTAAAAATGCCCCACTTTTAAACATCTTAAGTGTCATTCGAGTATTTTTCTTTATCTTGTGTAGACCTAATTATATTGGTTTCAGTTTGAGTCCTTGTTTCTTTTGAGTAATTTTGACAGTCACAATACTGTGCAGATTTAGAGCAGTTAGTGACTCTCGCCGAAGGTTGACATTTCTTTAGTTTTAATGTGGAATTTCAGGATTTGTTGCTTTGAAAATTTCCGTAACTCGTCACGTTCGTTGACGAAGTCAGCTTGGATTCCTTTATTAAGAATTGTGTGATAGTGTAGCTAATTCCTTTTCTTTCAAAATACCAATTCGCTTGGAGATCTTCCAATACTTCGTTGGAATGTTGAATTTATAAACGTCGTTATTTTGTTGACGTGTGTGTAACGTTTTTCTGAATTACCCAAGTAAACATTTGATATAACTGATTCGATTGTAAACTGTAAACTGTCTATATGTTTACTTTTTCTTGGTAATACGATTGCTATAGACAAATATTCGACCCTTTTGGTATTGCAATAATTTGAACCTGAAAGTATAAATGTGGCACAACAATCAGAAATAAAACGAAATGGATTACCAATTACATAATTTTTTATTTCTCATCTTTGTAATAAATTGTTCAGCATCATTATTTGCCCTTTGAAAATTTATAATTAATCCGAAAAAAAGAAGCAAATAAAAACAATAATGTTAAGCTTCAGAGACTCTTCTCCGCATTTTTGGAATTAAAATTCACATCTTCCCCATAATGTTTACACCTTCAAGACCAACATCTCGCATGCGCGACGCAACGATTCCTCTTTAATCAGGCAGCGTCTCTTTTACGCGAAGAGCTCCGATTATCTTGAAACCAACATCGCGTTAGCGTAATTGAGAAACGGAACGTTTTATTTGAATTTTTAAATGCTTGTAGACGGCGCCAAATTGCAACGGTTTTCACATCAGTCGAATCTCGCAACATTTGACCTTTACATAAGGGTATAAGTTTCTGTTCTGAACTTTTTTTTATTTGATAAATTTATTGGTGTAAACAAGCAAAGAATCACGGCTCTTTAAAAGGGCACGTGATAGTTAAAGGGACACCGGCGTTCTTAATTATTTCTTTTCTCTTTTCGTTAGGAGAACACGAGGAAGTATATCCACTTCACTTATGCAGGGGTGAGGGTTAAATATTTAAGTGTGTGTTTTGTAGTTATGTAATATTAGTTATAATTTTTTTGCATATTTAATTAATTTCCGTTAATGTTATTGTCCTAATAACAATACATATTAAGTTGTAGTACAGTATTTATATATAACTTGTCAAATAACAGTCATTATATTAAAGGCTAATTTTGTTGGAATTTTTTCGTAAGATTTGGCTTAACTGCTTTAAATCCTCAGGCCGGTGGTGACGATCCGATTCAGAAAATTCGGTCGAGGAAGTACGCTTCATTCCCGGCGTGCTGGTCCTCAAGGGGTTAAACTTGCCATTTGATAAATAAATACTTAAATATCGTGCTAAGATTTAAAGTAACGCTGAAAAACTGCTGGTGATGTGCAAAGAATGGAAGGTACACGAAGAAATTAAAATTGAACATTATGGTTTCAAATAACGTGTATCAACGTCATTTTGGCTCTATGTCGGAATGAAAAATAACATTGCATAAATCTATTGTATTCAGTGTGTTTTCCTCTGGATAGTTAGCATGCATTTCGTTAGTTAGATGTAAGGGATAGTTACATTTCATTAAGATTACTAAATTATGTATACTCAATCCAAATATTTCGTACAAACTGTTGTGGTTCCATCTTTTTTTTTTACTAATTGTAACTACTTGTCTAGAAATATCGGAACAGCATGAATGATCAATAACATCTACAAACCATTTCGTAACTTGGTCACCTAAATTTTTCATTCAGCAAAGGGTGATCATCGGGGTCTATGAGTTATTGGTAATTCATCTTTAATTTTAATGTACATTTGGATATCAGTGAAAAGAATTTTTAATGAAATTAAAATGAATCGAAATGAGCGATCTTCAATACTTAAATCCGTGGGGGAAGAGGCACAAAACCAGAGGACAGCTTTCTCATTTCTAAATCTTGTATCAATATGTGACAAACACGTACTTTGGCATATTCTTTGCCTTTAATATCGCTCTCACTTTATTTCAACAGTAATATAGCATCATTTGGTGAACTTAAGCGATGTTTCCGTCAGTTGATGCAGCTTCTGGACCCCCACAGCGTTCATTGCATCCCAAGCTGCTGCAACTGCCTTTAAATTCAGCTACTGAAACTTTTACAGTGGTTAATGGGGGTGTTGCAGTACCCATACGCAACGCCCAACTCATCTTCGATTTGCGTAGGCTTATTGTCTTTCAAAACCAAATATTCAATGATAGCTCGGTAATCGATTTTTTTCCAGTTTCACGTTAACATTCACATTGATTCCAACAAACGAGTAAAACAACAACTGATCTCCAAAAATGCATGAAATGTTGAAGATGGCAAAAGTTGAGCATCCATATTCCTTCAATGACTTTAATTAACGAGTGTTGCTGTCTCAGAGTCAAGGTCAGAAACTTCTGGGCCTACCTTCGTACTTCGGAAAAAGTCATTTGCATGCAAAAATGTATCTGTCTCATTCATGCAAATCGAGAAAAATTCTAACTAAATTTCAATACTGAAATACGACAAAAACAAAAATATACAAGAACTGTGATTCTTGTTTTTAATTGTTTTAATACAGTAGTCATAATATGTAAGGTAATTTAACGACTCTTATTAACCGAAAATAACTTAATAGATGATTAATAAATGTACTCACCACTAGATCTGAAGTACCGAATTCGCAAAAATAAGGATAACTTTTACAAAATTTTGTCAAATTGTTTGGTGCCTGACATAAATGAGGATATTTATTGCAAAAGCTCCTTCGATTGACGCTAAAACAAAGGTGTATCATTCTCATTATAGAATAACAAGTTCGCAAAAAACATTTATTTCAAGAATAATTGTGTCATTGCGTATTGAAAAAAATTTAAAATTCAACGAGAAATCTCATGAAATTGCAATATTCTTAGTTTAATTAGATTAAAAAATTTTCACATAGTGATAATAAACGAAGATATAAACATTTTTCTTTCCAATCTTTAAGTCTAAATTGTAATAATAAATAATTCAGCTATTTTAATTTTTTTCAAGGTTTATTGCATAAAACTAAAATAATCTCTAAGTATTAATTTAATTTTTACTACATCTTTTTTCAAAAAAAAAAAAATCAGAAATAATGGTACAAATATATAAAACAATGTTTTACAATCCAAGAGTAAATATGAAATCTATTTTCAGTTGAATCAAAATTAAATATTTAATTATGGCTTTAAATTAAATAAATTTATTTTTGCTTCATATTATGTAAGATTTTAAGTTTGTAAGTCAGCTTAAAATAACATTTTAATGCATCCGAAAATTTTATATGTAGATAAATTGGCACGCAGAGAATTTTTCACAGTTTCTCTGTGCTCGAAAATCACAATACCCGATTCTGCCAAATAAAAGTAATGAAAAATGCTATTCATTTCAAAAACGGCCTTTCTAATTTGCTTTCATCTGTATAACTTCCTATTTTGAGAGAAAGTTCCTTTTCTAGAACTTAACAGCTTCGACAGTTTCTCGATTAACAGATTTAGAGCAATAAAATCAATTCTTAAAAATAAGCATGTAATAACAACAGACAAAATGAAAGAATTTATGATGATTGAGTCTTAGCCTAGCCTTTTAAACATTTCTTTGTAATAAAGGAAACAATAAAACTAAATAATTCTTATCTTTATCATATTCTCACTGAATGCATTTAATGAGAACCAAACTCCTCGGTTTCAAAATTATTTTACAAAAATGCTTTTGAAATTAAAAAGAGAGGATAGGCAATTTTGATTACTATTATCATTAACTTCCCCATCTACAGCATTTAAAACATGTTCGATTCTGTAAATGGATATAATCTATATATCAATGTCATCAGTAAATCATTATTTATATTGAAGAAATTTCAGAAAATCGTCCAGATAAACTATTTTTAACTAATATTTGGAGGGAGATAATGATTTACCCTATATTTTTAAAGATCCATGAAGGTGTTTCAAAGCAACGTTTTTGACGACAAATATCATTACTAAGGTACATTTGTTTAAACGTGTTCTGATGCTATTTGTTAAACAGCGCCAAAATAGATTTGACACAGATGCATGGTTTAGTTTCATTCAGCAGCCATTTGGTTTAAATAGCTGTCGATTGCTGTAGCTTCGAGGTGTCATCGCCATTCGATAAGACGTGGATTTATTATTATAAGCCGAAAACAAAGCAAAGGAATGGGTTGCTTCAGATGAATCTTCTCCAAAATTGGATAAAACGGTTTCATCTCCCGGAGAAGTTATGAGGAACGATTTTGTGTGTGTAAACTGTGTCTTATTTCTACACATTTTCAAAAAGAAAGAAAACGATCAATTCTACAATGAGTTACTTTTTATTCCTTTTTCCCATTCCCAGTAGGTCTTCTCCCTTTCCTACCACTGTCCTCAGTTTGCCTAGTGGTGATGGTCCTGAACTCGTGACCTGGGTTGTTGCTCACGAGTAGGAGGCTCCCAAACTGTGGCGTTGCAAAAACCCCAGAGCGTAGTGGGGCTAATGCTCGTAAAATTTGTTGTTGCATCAAATCTTCCCATTGGCGTAGTGTGGAAATTTGGAGAAGCTGAAAGAATCTCAATTGTGTCCTCCTCGGCTTTTGACTAAAGTTTGAAATTACGTGTTCAGTCAACAATAGTCCTTACGTTGCTTCTAATTGAGACATTTAAGTACAACCAATCAAACACTGTATCCTAACATGATTAATTTTAGAAACGATTCGTATATTACATTTTTTCAACATATCTCAGACATATTATTCTAAAATTTATAAGCACTGCTACTTTAATTTAAGAAATAAAAGCTTTATGCTTTTTTTTGTATGAATTATTATGCATTCTGAAATAGCTTATTATTTATCAATTGCAAAAAAAGAGCAGTTAGAAAATTATTTTATGGTTCATCAAATAATAAAATTTTAATTTCAGCATATAAATAATTAAAGATGCTGATGGTATTTTACAATAGCTTATATTTTATAACTTCAATTAAATAATCTGTAAGAAAATGCTCTGTAAATTGATATCAATCAATTAGAAAAATATTTTGTTTTATTGCATGCCAGGTGTTATATAATTATTCCGTGTTTTTGCAATAAGTTAGTTTAAAAAAAAATGGTTGAATCAAATTTTCTGACAGTGGTGAAAAAAAATTAATTTCGTCTTTCAAAAATATTTTAAATGTTTCCCAGAATTTTAGAGGATAAGAGAAAAACGATCGCTTTAAAAATGTTAATTTTTAGCTATTGGATTGTAGTATTTTCTTTTTTTTAATAATAATATTCATCACATTGTTCCAAGAAGTTTTATTTCGTTCAGACAAGCAATTTATTTAAATTCTTTATTTTTTTCAATACTTTTTCTCGAATACTCAATTTTTTAATTTTGCATTCTTTCTAATATATAATTGATACATATACAAATAGAAAAGAAATAATGTCGAAAGAGCCTCATAGATTAAAAAATGCAGAGTATCATTGTAAAATATATTCTTTCTATTCTACGGATAAAGGTAGCTGACTTACAAAAATTCCTATTTCTGTTTAGGATTCATCGTATCAGGCATTCTGATTAAAGAATGCTACTTAATAAAACATGTACTTACGGATTACTATTGCATAAAGTAACTGCGGGTTTTATTAGAACTTCGGGAAAGGTGATGTCTACGCTCGTAGCAGTAGGATACGTGAAGTAGAGCTGCAAGAAGTCTGCCGACTGCCAGGAAAAGCAAGCAACGCAGACAACGAAGATGGCACTTTTTAGCAGTTTCCCAGTAAAACGTATTTTCCAAAATTTTCTCTTGTTTGATTCGCTCATAATCAACTTTATACGTGAAATCGAACGCATCAAGAGAGCAAACCTCGTTGAATCTTTTGTTTCTATTAAAAAATTTTAAAAACAGATTCAGTCACATTCCACAACCGGAAAAATATTATCTTAATACCTTTAAATAAAGAAATTTATAAACTCAAATGCTTATTTAAATTACTAATTATCCGTGTTAAGTCCTTATTTTTAAAACAAAGATCATGAGTATTAAATTTCAAGAAAATATACCTTTTTAGATTTCTAATAAATTAATATTAGACGGCGCTCGATTGAATTTTACTTAAAGTACAACACATTTTTATTTATACCAGACTAAGCAAATTTTAATGAAGTAAACATTTTTAAATTTCTACTATTAGTTGACACTTTCTATATTTCTTATTCAAATTTTCAATCGTTAAAATAATACTTTTTATTCATTCACTTAATTTCACAAATACATTTTCTTAAACTTTTTAGTGAATGACACTTGATGCTAATTCAATTATTTCCAATATTAATTCATTTAATTAAATTTAATTGTTGAAAATGCAGTTTAGCCCAACCACTCGGCACGATTTCAAAAACTGCCAAACTTGGCAATTTTTTTTAGCTGAACGTTAATTTGAGAAGCGGTCCAGGGTTGCCATATTTGGCAAAATACCGCCAAATAATTCCCGTCACCAAGGATGGTTGGTCTAACTGTATTCCAGACATTTAATTTACCGGATGAATAAAGAAACAAGCCAATACTTCTACTATGTATTATGCCTTGCAATGGCAAAGTTGTTAGAACTTCGGAGTAGAATTTTCATGCCTTCGGATCGAATCTCGTTGAAGCATAAATTTTTTAATTTGATTTTCAAATAATTAATTTTAATTTGATATGAGAGAAAAAAAATTCTCTTATATAAGATATTGAGCAGGATATAAATTTAGGAATAAATACCGTCAATGATGTAGCGTGTAGATTGGTGGAAAAAAATTCTTTTGCAACTTAATTTTGTGATACTGTCACATGTATATACATATTTATATTAAGTGCAATAATTTAGTAAAAAGTAGCTAAAATGAAATTTTTCTTTGTTGACCTAAGATGGAATTAACCTTAATTTTTTTTCTTATAATACTACTTATTTAGTCATTAAGAAGTTTTTTGACTTAACACTTTGAGAAATAGTACATGAAAAACATAAAATTTTTGCAAATATTCATCTCATATGTATTAATAATATTAAAAGTACAGAATATCAAGTGGTAAAATTAATTTTCATTTATTGCTCGATTTTAAGAGCAGGTATATATATAATATACCTCCTCCTCACTGGAATATCTTATTTGCACATTCGCTGTTTCGTATTCCTTCGAAGAAATAATAAATATTTTCATAAAAAGTATATTATTTTAGTTACTTTGGCAAAAATTAGGATCACAAAACACTTTGAAATGATTAGTTTTATTATGTTGTATTTTTAATTCTATGAGTGATAATTTGAGCAAAAATATATCAATTAATTTAACATATATAAATTTTTTAATTTGATGCTTTTTTTATACATATATAATTTTCGTAGTTTAATACTAAAAGTATATTATAAACTTAATAAGACAATTTTAGATGAAATATCCATACATAGATATTAAAAATAAGTCATATCTTGTACTGCATAGACTGAAGAGCAGTTTTCTTCCTCAATTGCTTCTGAAGATAACTCCGATCCATCAGAAGGGAGCTCCTCAAATAAAACAAGTTCTTTCTCAAATGAATGTCCTCGTATAGGCATTCTTTTAAGGATACGTTTTAGAAAATATAAATATTTAAAACTAGATTATAAAGCTACTTAAAATAAAATTTGAATTTTGCTTAATTAATTATTCACACTATTATACGAAAACTGAAATATTCACTAGAATTAAATGAAAACATAAATTAAATGAACTCTAGATAAACCTAAAATTCTGTTCGTTGTAATAACTCTGTAAAAGGTAAGAAACTAAAAGATTACAGTAATTGAAACTATTCAGAACATACCATCTCACATGTATTAAACAGACGTGTGAAACAAACAAACAAAAAAAGGCTAGTCCTTCTTACTCTAAATTATTTATAGAAAGTTGGCATCCAAACGCCGAGGACTCTTTTTCTTACAAAGTGGTTATCTCTTTGCTTTACCTTTTATAATAACAATTGTCAATGATTTATTTATCAGTTTCCTTAGACCCTTTGATAAAGGCTACCGCTAGAGGCAATAAGTTCCTGTTCGTAATGAAACATGAATAAGAGAACCTATTTCGAAGGGCCTTTATCTCCGGTATGAGTTTAACCTGATAAAAGTTTACTTGCAACCCCTCTTTTGCTGGTAGATTATCATCTACTTCTATCTCATACTAACACTTTATATCCATGATCGTTAACAAGTCTCATGTCTATCAAAGACAAGTCCTAATCTGCTATCAAGTCAGTTCTATCTTAGATGCCTTGAAAGGCTGGTTTTCAATTTTTTTTGGAACAGTTTTGGTTTTCAGATAGCCTTTCTTAACCCTGGGCTTTTATTTTGGTGGGCATGCAATGCGTTGATAAATTTATATTTCTGTTTTAAATTTCTTTTTTGAGGAGTATAATTCTGATTTTAGCCGCACTGGAATTCGAAAACATATTTATGACTTCTATTTTTCACTAAAATAAAGCGAATCGTCCCATATCAGTCTTTTTCAAAAATTTCTGTGCTGCCATCTTTTGCTCACTAATCCCTTGTGTGCTATATAAGGGGGGGGTAATTATGATACCATTTAATTTAGAATATGAAACCAATACTTTATTTATTTTGTATTGAGTAATTAGAAGTATTTACATACATATATTAAGAAGAAGCTTTAAGCATGAAGATTGGGTAGCTGCTGAATTTAAAATTTTCAAATCATTTCCGAAAGATTTCTGTAAGGCATAAAACAACCATTTTGAGCTTTCAGAAGAATCAAACCAAGAATTTTAATAATTATTCTGCATGTTTAAATATAACTATAAGCTTTCATGTAGTCATAAATGTGTAGGGAAAAAGGCGTACTTTACTAAGATTTTTAACGCACAAAATATGTGGTATAAAAATGTACCACCACCCCTGAAATGGTTAAATGCACATTTAGGCAATTTCAAATACTTTAGTCAATTAAAATCTCTTGCAAGAAAGGCAGAGTAAAATTCATAATATTGATACAAATATCCCCAGAATTGAAAGCTAAATTTGAATCGGGCATTAAATGAAGTTTTCATGTTTATTTGAAGGTTTAAATTTTATTGAATTTAAGGTTTATTGAAGAAATATCAAAGCGCAAATAATGATATTATACCAGCGATGAAAATATGAGAGGGTTGTTCAATGCAATAAGTTGTTTTATGGAAGTCAAAAGACTAGAGTTGTGCAAAAAGTCTAATTCCAAATGCATTCCCAATTTTTCAACTTTACTCCACTAGATGGAGCTTCTGTTTTTAGCATTATCTCATAAGATAAGGAACCGGGAGTTTATATTTTGCTTTCGGAGTCATTTTTATGTCATTATGAAAAGTGTTATTCTACAGATATGGCTCACGTATGCGAATAAAAGAAAAATAAATACATATTAAACCGAAAATCATCAATGATTCAAGGTCCATGAGCTTTGGTGATGCGAAGACACGATAGTTATGAAATTGTATTGAAACCGAAATAAACGAATTCAGATACGTGATCATTGCCGGTATTTGAAATTGACGATTTATTTTCGATTACATTCGCATAATTTCATATTTGTATAGTTGTTAAAATTGACTAGATTGAAATGCATAATGACATGTTTAAAAAAATAAATGTTCCGCCCCTGAAAGGAATTTTACAAAATTGTTAATTATAACAGAAAATGCTTCATTAGAATCTTATTCCAAAACCCAATCGAAAGTCTTCTCAGGTTAAGGAATGTTGTTAGAATCAAAAATAAATGATATAATGGATTGTTACTTCTATATGACTTTTGTGGCATAGTTCCTTTCAAATGTAAATAACTCTAAAAGTCAATAAATACTCTAATGATACACAAGATTAATTCAACTTAAGTATTTATTTATCAATTGTAATAATATATTATAACTCTCTTTAGATTCTAAGAATATCTAACTAATTTAAATAGCGCGGAAATTAAATATTCTTACCAAGGCCTTTTAATTGAAATTGCTTCCTCCGATAAGTCCTCTTTTGCAATAATAGTCGCTTACTGACATCTTGATACTATCTGCTTCTTTTTTGCTCTTTTTCTCTGAGTTAACCACATTCTCTTTTTCCTCTAAATTTAACTTTACTTATATATCTATACATTTCAATCATTTCACTTTATTTCCACTTGCATTTAATTAACATAATCACGTTTCATTTTGGTTGAGAATAAATTGTTCTTTCATGGAATCCATCTCCTTTAAAGTCCTTAAGCTTAGTGAGGTGAAAACAGAGAATAGCCCAACGTCACAAGGATTGAAAGTAAATATATATACATTCTCTATAACAATAAAAATAACGTACCAAGAAGGAATTGCCCGATTGTAATGAAATTTCGTGTTCAAAGACATTAGGGCCGAACATGCAAAAAGATGTTGTTTGGTATCCAATAAATGAATATCGGGAGCTACAAAGTTTCGGAACTGTGCACTCAGCAGATGTATATAAGAAGCGATTCTCAATCTGATGGTCAAATTTTCAGTTGCATTGTGATTTAGAATACCTTACAGCGACTGAAAAAATGCATCGTCCAAGGATTCGAGCTAATTATGAGCAACTATCAGAATGTGAAAGAGGCAGGTTGGGTAATTCGGAGAATTGCTCGTCATATGGGTTGAAATGATGCTGCGATTATAAGATGCTGGCAAGAATAGGTAGACAATGGAAGATTTCCGCGTCGTGATGGGAGTGATCAACCTAGGGCTGCACCCGCACAAAAGTGTCCCCCATGACCATTTACAGACGGCTGATAGAGCGAAATCTGCGCTCGCACCGACCGCTACCCCACCTGCTACTCTCATCTATACACTGTAGAGCCAGATTACAGTGGCGCTTGACTCGATCAGGTTAGAATGATGCCAACTGGGGACGTATAGTAATTAGCGACGAATTCCGCTTCCAACTGTGTCCTTGTCATCATCGAAGACGCGTCTGGAGACGCCCAGGGCAGCGTGCCGATTCTGCTTTCAATATTGCATGCCACATAGGCCCTCAACCAGGAGTTGCGGTCTGCAAACAATTGCGATCAGAAATCATCTTAATTTATTGATTGAAGAAAAATTCCTAAGTATATATAAATTTATTTTAAGTTTTCATCTTACATTTTTAAATCGATCAGGTTAAACTCTGTAATTATTGATTCAAATAGAGATCCCATGACATAGGGTCAGAAGTATCATTTTAGAAAAATGACAGAGATTTTGTTAGGATTTGAATATATTTGTAATACATTAGGGAAGAGGTATCCAAATCGGAAAACTTTTAATAGGTAGAGATTATTAGGAAATGTGATCTTAGTCACAGAGTATCAGATTTACGTTGTAATGAACTCTGTATATATAATCCAATACAACTTCTTAAGAACAAAAAATAAAGGTTCATGAGCGAAGGTGTTCTTAAAAGGAGAGTAAAGAAACTTCGTCAAAAGATTTCGTTATCCTGGAAACATTTAGTTAAAACATGTAGCATAAAAATAAATACTGAAATCAATTTTTTTGAAAGGAAATTTTAAGGAAATGAATAGTAAGTACAAGATGGAAGAACAATATTTAGTTAGTTTAAGCAATACTTCAAGTCAATAAGTCAAGTACAATACTGAATACAACATAAAATTCAATGGTACCATTCATCAACAATTACAAGGCGATCCACATTTTTATAATTGCCAGTCCGGTGTAAATGCACCATAGTTTATTGGACAGCATTTGATTTCTTTGCGTTTGATTCTCTTTCCACTGGAAGATGTCGTAAACAATATTCTAAATTTCTAGATCCCTATTTGAATACATTATAACATATTCTATAATACTTTGTTATTGTTCTTTAAAGATAACATTGTATTGAAATATCTCGAAAATACGTAACCAGTTTTATCATATGGAAGTTTCGTTCAACAACGAAAAAAATATCTCTAATACTTTAAAAGTTCTTAAAAGCTTTAACTACATCTAGATTAAGTTCGTACTTAAAGTCAACAATCTCATTCGTTCATTCTCTATTTATAGATTATTTCCCGTGTGAACCTTCAGCATTTATCATTGAAACCATGAAAGAGATTGCAACAGAAGGAACGTTTAAACCATCCAGGGTCGTGATTACGTTTACGTGATCGCACGATTTTCCCTTCACGGTACACGGTATCGTATATGTGACGGATGTTTCCGTCCCACCTGGACCATGATCACACTGATGTGATTTCAATTTGAAACGCTTTATATGATTGTTTAACTACCATTAGATGGTGGTTGAAGTTCGTCACATTTTCAAATATCGTTCCACAGAGTGTTGATCTTCAATTCCCACTTTTAGTTTCCGAAATCTTGTTCTTTCTGTTACATTAGGGGATTTTCAAAATTTTAACAACTGTATCTGTACTCTTCTTTTGGTCGGATTGTGCATTTAAAGGTTGTGATTTACTGCATGCTGGGTTTTTCTTTATATTTTGAAGGAATTGAAGGGGGGGGGTGAAGAATTATTTATTGCTCAAGGTTAGGAGTAGACTTATCATTCGCAAGATGATATTTGTATATTTTTGGATCAGTTTCATCTTTGCTATCATGGCAAAAAGTTCGAATTATCTGAGTGAAAAGTCAAGAAGAGAATGTGTTGTGGCAAAGAAGGTTTCCTAAAAGAAGAAAAAAACGCAGGTTGTCGTATTATAAATGCAAAATTTACAATTTAGGGCTTTGTCCTGTACAGTGTTTCGAAATGAATCATAAGCCTTAAAAGTTTTAGGTATTATATAGTAATTTTATTTAATTTATTTTATATTTTTTTTTTGTATTCAGTTGTCTAATATTTTACCTAAATTTTAAATTCTCGTAAATTAAAAAAAAAATGTCATTTACATTGTTGTTATTTTCGCAGCTTTATAATTTTTTTTTATCAAAATGAATATGATTTCTTTAAAATTCGCACTTATTGGTTTTTTTAAATACCAAAACAATTTACTACTGTACATTTAGATGCTATCAATGATAACTATTTGTAAGTTTCAGCGCATTTAATTGCACTGATGATTTTATATGAATTTTATATGAAAGTAGGCTTAACGAGGAAAATCGCCCTGTTCCGTTCGTTCGTATACCTTCAGAGCTCGCAGATCTGAGGAAGAGGTTCCTTCTCTTTTCGCCCGTCTTAAACGAGTTAAACCCATGTAATATCGAAACAGTTTATTCTAGTTAAAATCTTGATAAATACACCAACCTAGTTAGGTTCATGAGACTATTGGCTTTGCATTTTTTCTTTCTTGCATAATTTTATAGTAATATAATATAGGACTGAAGTTATGATTTATTCATCTCAAAGCGACAGATCGATATTGTCTCACCACTTACAGCGGTTTGTCATCGAACACAAAACATGCTTATATTTATGGCTTTAGTATACCGCAAATATTACAAACATTATGTTTTTACTTACAAACAGAAACTAACAAATACAAAGCAATAACGCTTAATCAAATAAATTTACAAACACAATACATTCAAAGGTAATGATGATTCTTAAGGTATATAACAGACAAAAGGGTAAAGCTGTCTTTGTCATTGTCATTTTTATGAATAACACTTTAATCTTAAATGTGACAACTCGAAGTGGAATTACCTGTACCAAGATGGATATTAATATTCCGGGACCAGGAAGGATTTTAATATTTAAGAGGCTAAATGCCTCTTTATGGGAAAAATTTACCGGAATCCGTTACGAAACTTAAATTCCCTTCTTTGGTCTTACTTTTCCTTTGTACATTTTAAATACATTGAAAAGTTTGTTTAAGTACTCCGATGAACATTTTCTCCAAATTTTTTATGTTAGCGGAACCAGTCACCATCTACTCAAAAGATTTATGGGAATCTCTGCATCGGTAGGTTTTGGTTATGCAATTTCTGACGAGTCAATAAGAAAGAGAGCAGGTGCAAATACCTCAATACCATTAAAATAATGATTACCATTTGGATTATTTTAATGGAACATAGCGGGCAAGAATTAAGGATAGCTCCAGTTTGAATAATTCGAGTCAAAAGGTCTTCATAAGTTAAAATTGTTTTCTCCTGCACATGTTTTAATTGATATTCAAAGGATTTTACATTAACTTCCTTTAAAATTTAAAGTGAGGACTAGATAAAGGATTAAAATACTGTATTCTATCTTTAGTACCTAAATAAATGTTTATTTCTTATTCATTCTTAATATTAAATAAGGATTTCGGAATTGCTTAAAACAAGTAAGAGGAAACAGAAATTTTTTGCCATGTCTATTAATATGCCTCTCAATTTGTTTCGCCTAATAACGAAACACTTAAGTGCTGCAACAGAAACAGTACAGAATACAGAACGAATACAGAATCAATTTGAGCAGTGATGACAATCGTTTACATGTGCGGAAGCCCAGTGGTGAAATTCTTAATCCTATCTTTGTTGTACAACGGCACACAATTGGCTCCTAAAACTGGTGTGACGGCTTGGGGTGTCAAGGCTGACTAGCTGAGTTCTTCAACGTATATTATCCCGCGTTATTCGTGTTACGAACGATATATACTGGCGCAATTTAACTGATTTGAAAGTGTATAGATGGCGGTATAGGTACCGTAAAACGTTTTGTATAGTTAGGGAAAATGTTGCCGAGTCAGTTGTTTTCGATCTAGTTATTTTTCTTGCGTAATTAGGCAGGAGTCGGGAACTGAAAAATGACTCACAATCGAAAGCATGATGATTCTGATGATGAATATGTTTTCGGAAATGATTATGACAGTTTTTCTAGATTGCAGTCTAAGGAAGAGTTTGGTGAAAGTTTTTCTAGCTCAGATGAAGTTTTGGGTGACAACGATCTGTCAAACGCGAGACAATGTTGCAAAATTAATGAAAACTAAATCACATTGTTACAGAAAACTAATTTTTTCAGCTCAAAATTTAGATAAATTTAAGAGCAACTTGCATTCACACGCTCATCATAGGTACGATAACAATTCAAATGAATTGAGAGTATTTCTAGCTACACTAATTTTGCAAGGAATCATTTCAAAACTAATAGTAAGATGGTATTGGTGAAGGACAAAATTAATCGAAACACATATTTGTTCAAATATCTTTATTTAGAGAAAGTATGATTTAATGAATGCGTTTCTTCATTTTGACAGGAATAAAAAGATCGACTTTTCACATCCTCAACCTAAGCTAAAAATATAAAGTCTATGTTCAATCGCTTGCAGAAAAAGTTTTCGTAAGTTTATTACTCAATCAAGACATGTATAGAAGAATGTCTGTTGTTGTATAAAGTCAGACGTTCTTAGTCGCAATATTTACCACTGAAAAAGAGCTAGATTTGGAATCAAAATGTTTATATTGCGCGAATCTCACACTGATTATGCGTGGTCTATAATAATTTATGTTCGTAAAGGTACAGAAATATCTGAGAAATATAAGGAATGTTTATTTTCTACTCAGAGTGTTTTGACATTATCTGAGCCGCTATTAGGCAAAGGGTATTGCATTACTATGGATAATTATTATAATTCTCCTGAATTAGGGGGAAAGTTACTAAAATATAAAACTGAATTTTTTTGTTACATTAAAGCCTAACAGAAAAGATCTTCCAAAAGACCTGAAAACGGGAAAGCTGATAAGGGAGAATTAATTAGTTATCAACCAGGGAACATGATGGTAATGAGATGAACAGATAAGATATATGTCCATTTTAAAAGCTCCGTTCACAATCCTGAATTGGTAAGAATCTCAAATACATTGAAGAATGTAGAACTGGAGAAAACTAAGATTGCATTTGGCTAATTTTATATTGCAGATAATATTAGAAAATTTATAGCCCATGAAAAATTTAGAATAATATCATACGCTAGCAATGAAACTAAATGAATTTTTAAAAATACTATATATGTGACTTACTCTTTGATTGTGATCTTCAGAGCCGAACTGCACACGTATTCGAGTTAAAGGACGTCTTCTGGTTAAAGTTAAAATTGAGAAATGATAAGGCGAATGATCCGGAAAAGAATACCTATAAGAAGAAAATAAAATAAATATTTTAATGCTTGAAAAATATATTTATACTCTGTCTCAATAGAATAACATAAAAGTCACTTAACAGTTACTCGCATTTACTGAGTTCTCACATGTTTGATAATCGACCATACTGAACATTCAAATCAAATTGTTAATATTCATGAGCTCTATACCTCACGCATATTATTTGAATTAAAAGTAGATATTTACTCGTATTAGAGTCTTGATTTTGAATATTAACAAATTTTTTTTTCCCTTTATAACTCATTTAATAGTAAAAATGAAACATTTTTCCACCTGGAATAATTGTATCAAACAAATAAATGCAAAATTTATAAAAGAAACTTTTAGCAATGAATAATAGACCTGATTCTCGAAAGAAATTAAAAATAGACAGAATAATTTGCAATAAATGGGTGTGCTTTATTCACACGCATACCTAAGAGAAATCCGTACCTAACATAAATACAACCAAAAGTAACATAACGCATTTAAAAGCAATTTGATTATGAATAGAGTCTATGAAGAAATGTATTTTTATACAATCATGGCAACAGGATACAAACTTTGAGAATGAAAAAATAAGTGGTCGTGGCAATAATTGAATACAGATAATTGATGTTAAGTCAAAATTATGGGGATGGCTTTATAAAATATAAATAGTATTTTGAATGCGATGACTTGTTTTTAAAACTTTTTATAAATTAATATTTATAGTTTGCTTTGCAGTTGAAAGGTACAAAACATTTATTTTATCCAATTCTTCATGTTTTTGTTTTTTGATTATTTATTAACCCCACACTTCGCAGGAACACGAAAGCTTTTGGCGACGTATTACCTCATAATTTTTAGACTCAGTTCAAATACAAGGTCTACACCTGAGCTGACATACCTTTCTCCAAATTTCTACACAATGCCAACGAGAGGATTTGGAGCGTCGCTTACTTGATACATAATGTGCTTAAAATAAATTTTTTTCTCATTGCTGTAAGACTTGTAAAATGGCATGAATTTGACTGTCATTCTATACTTTTCAGAAAGAACTTAGTGAAAATGAGTGACTTGTCCATTTTGATGACAACGTTACAATTAGGATTTATTTGAGGCGAAAAGGGTATTTAAGGGTTTTCTGTCATTTATGATTTGAAAGAGTTCTTAATTAATCAGTGAGATTATGTCGGACAGTAGAAAACATTCCATTCATCGTTCGAGTATAAGATCTTAAGCGTGAGTTTAGAAAAAATAGTATGAGCTTCAAAAATTAAAAATATTAATTTTTTGCTTAAATGTCTTACATTAAAATGTGAAACAAGCTTTAAGTTACCTAATTGAATATTATTTTTAATACTTTTTCATACCTTATATACACAAATACTTTAGAATCATTCCTGAATTAATTTCTTAGGAATCTTGCTAAATGACCAACATTTGATTTCTTAATAAATTCTTGAATAATCTAATGTTTAATGCCTTTTCTATATTGCTGTTGAATATCTCTATTTCATTCATTACGAATGAAATATCTACTCGTTGTAAAAACATTTTACAAAGCTAATGAAAAGCTCTTGAAGATCTAGGTAGATACTGAAAAATTATCTTCAAGCATAAATATTAGCATATCAAATCTGTGATATTCTAATGCTTTTGGACATTGTCAACTGTTAAGCAAGAGACAGAATTAAAATTGAGAGCCACCTGATAAGGACAAGTAATGATATATGTGCTACGAAAATTAACTTCAAAAAAGATTCGATTTTTGTCTTCACAAGATTACAAGGCGTCGTGGGTTTAGGTCAAAGTTGCAGCTTCATTAGGAAGTCCTTCATAATGGTTTTGATTGATGTTGTTAGGGTTCAGACGTCACCGACAACTGAGCTAACATCGACAAATTAGTTCCAAGCCGTGAAAACAATGAGAAATATTCCTCTTGAAAAAAAACCACTATTCGAGTAAGGAACCGGGGATAAAATGTTGAACAGTTTTAAGCTGAAAATTTAGAAATTAATTTCTTCAACATAAAGAGATTAATACGGCACAAAAGAACATTTTTACAATATAGCTGAGCGTATGATAAGCAATAATGGTGAAATATAGTGATATTATTATGGCAAATTAGATCTTCGTATTTGGTGATAAACAAGATACTTAAATTTTATACGCGCGCACACACACACACACACACACATATATATATATATATCCCTTTTTGGGGCCCGCTCAGTTGCAAGAGGAGGCTTGGTATTATTTCCGAAACTTGGAGATAGCACCTCTTCGGGAAAGGAACAGTTTTCTCCAAAATTTTACCTTTAACCAGATTGCATACATGCAAAATAAATATCCACCAGACATAATACTTTGAGTGGACACCATGTCATATCAAATATCTTGCGTTTCAAAGAATTAAAGCTCTCACACAATTTTTTTTGCATCTTTTTTTATGTGTATTGCATTTTGAGCATATATATATATATTCTATAACACAAACACAACACACCAAGAAGGAGTTGGTCGATGTAGATTGATGATTAAAATGATTAAAAAGTTATTAAAATTTCAGAAAAAATGAAGGATTTATTTCAGAGTTACATAGTTACAAATTAACGAGCTCAATAAGGTGTTGACCCCCCTCTAGCCTGGATGCATACTGCCACAAGACTTGTCATAGAGTGATAAAGCTCCCTGATGGTCTCCTGCAGTATTTCTTGACAAATTTTCTCCGATTCTCTAGCTGGGTCATCAACATTCCCTGGTAGATACAGTTGCCTTCCCATCATATCCCAGACTTGCTCGATTGGAGAGAGATCTGGCTAGCCAAGATGTATTTGACAAGCTGTAAGACAGTTCATAGCAACACGTACCGTATTTGGTCTGGCATTATCTTGCTGAAAAAAAAGTCCAGGATACTGTAGAAGGAACGGTAGCAAAATAGGTCTCCAGACCCGTCTTCGAAGATCACCAGGACACAGTTGGAAGCGGGATTCGTTGTTGATCAAGCCAAGCACCACTGTAATCCGGCTCGACAGTTTGCTGGCGTGAGTGGCAGATGGCCTAACTTTAGGTGTTAGCGTAGATTCTCTCTATCAGCCGTCTGTGAATGGCCATGTTGGACACTCGTGTGAGGATCTTAGGTCTGATGGTTGATAACGATGAAAAATGCGGTGTGAAAACTGATCACACTGTCCTTCCGTTCTGCTGTGGACCTATGTCGACGGCTACCATCATAACGATGAAATCTGCCTTTGTCCACCCATTCTGGCCAGTACCTTCTAATCGTTGAATCGTTTCGACTCATAGAACGAGCACTTTTCTGATTTTCCCAACCTACCTCTTTCAATCCAATGATACGACCTTTTTCAGACTCTGACAGTTGCTTGTAATGAGCTCCAATTCTACGACGACGCAATTTTTTCAGTCACTTAAAGGTATTCTAAATCATAATGGAACAGAAAACTTGACCATCAGATTGAGAATTGTTTTTATATACACCTGCTGAGTGCACCAGTTCTGATGCGCTGTAGCCATCGCTATTCATTCATTCACCACCAATATCTATTCGTCTATATG
>BMAW01005409.1:0-20879 GCA_019974015.1 Nephila pilipes
TATTTGGTTCACTCAGAACTGTTAAATTTGGAACTTATGATGCAATTATTAGGCTTAATGAAGGGTGCAATGGTTCTGCTTAAAATTTTTTTAATATAATGAATATTAAAAACACACAGAAGCTTTTACTTTACAGGGATATAAGAATTTAGTCAAATATAGAGTTCATAATGCAGACCCAAATATACAGAAAAACGGAAAAAGTTTGATAACTCTAAAATAGAAAAAAAAAAATAGTGTTTTGGAAAATAAAGATAGTGGGCATTATAAATCTGCCCACTATCTGGTACATTTTAATAACGAAGTGTCTTTCAAGTCTTAATTATCATCAGATTTCTGTTCACAGTTGTCCTAAGACAAAAAACACATCGGGTTGTATAACAACAACAATTTATTTACGATCCTTACTACCGCTCGTTTACAACAGCTCCTCTCGGAGATTCGGTCAGGTCCCATCTGAGGGGATCGTGTGACATCAAACACTCTCCCTTTTACAAAATGAACGCCCTATAGAGGCGGGCTTTAATTAGGGTGGTTAGCACAAGTAATTAGATTAGTTTAATGTTGTTTTTGTTAATTTCTGAACATTAGTTTCTGAACATTTTTCATTAATGTTAAACACAGTATCTCAAGATGTTATGCATCAAAGAACCTGACATTTTATAAATACGTTTTTCAAATACGTATACATTGAAAAGATTATTCTTCAGATCTTATGTTTGGTAGAATTTTTATTTATATTGAAATAAAGTGAAAATTACAATGACTTTTAAAGAAATTTCGGTGCTCAGAAAGCTAAAATTGTGACGTTGGGCTATTCGCGGTTTCTCTTCACTAATCTTGGATACTTTTACTTAAGATTGATTGCTTTTGCTGAACAACCTTTGCCCAACCAAAAATAAAACGTGGTTATGTAAAGCAGGTAGAAATGAACTGAAGCAGGAGAGTTAGGAAATATATAAACTCAGACTGAGATTCGTTATAGAGAAGTAGAGGTTGAGGGATTCTAGTTTTCAACAATTGTTCCAGAGTCGGAGTTAAAGTATGAGCCCGGAATTGTTACAAGTTGTCGTCTGGTTAATGTATGCTAGAAGTCATGATAGCCTTAGTGGTAAGAGTCAGTTAGTTTATTACTGGTAGATCAAGTTCAGGCCTCGTCTGGGAGAGCATTTATAATTGTCATTATATTAGCAAGCAAATAATAGATACTGTGTTTATTTTTCGAACGTCTCTTTGATCGACTTATTGATTTTCAGTGTTTAAGCATTGAATGTAGCTATGGCACAAGAGGGAAACATGGAATGGTCACCCGTCACAAAATGTTATATCTTCCTTCACAAGGGATATACGTATTATCAAAATAATAGTCTATTCCCTAGGTAATATATTTCCTGTTTTATTCAATTTACAAACCGTCAATATATTTCTTTTCTTTTCAGTTATATGTTTTGTTGGAAGTCTTAATTTGTGCTTATATTAGTTTAACAATATGCACTAGCATATATGTAGTAACAATATGCACTAGCACAACTCTTATAGTTTTCTTATTTTGAAGCTCCATTAGATCAAAAGATATCAATTTGTAGTCAAAATTAAGGTTAATTTAAAAAATTTCTTCGAAGATGTTCTGTTACTTTAACGGTGCATATTATCGCATACATAAATTAAAATTTTCTCTTATGAAACATTAAAATAAAATTAATTTAAAATTGAAGAATTACTCTTAACCCATCCTAAATTTTGAATTTAAAGAAACGCTTATAATTCCATTTATCAGAACACTATATTTCCTTATAAAAAAAATAAAGGAAACTGATTTTCAATAACAACAACGACAACAATAAAATCTTTTCATGCATCCCCTATATTCTTTCATCCAAATGTAATACCGATATATCGCCTCTTTTTCTTTTTCCTTTACGAGAAATAAAAGAAACCAGAAAGAACCTTGGGACAAAACATTGCAGCTGTTGCTATTATGTTACCTCCCAGTATTTTCCTAAGCGCACCAGCGAGAAAGGACTAGAAATAAAAAATTCTCCCACATTGGCACCATTAATCATAATTTGCTTCTAAAGTGTCAATTCATTCCACCTTTGTTACAAACTTCGTTCTTAAAGAAATTAATACTTTTGGTGAGAGGCTCCTTTTTAACATATGGGAAATTGAAAAGTTTTAATGAGCCTCGACCCTTTCAGAAGTTATTAATGCTCTCTTCTCATTAGATAGGGAAGAGTTTCACTTAAACTCTAGTTATTTAAAGTTTGCTAAGTATACAGAAGCAACGTCACGGGTAATTATGATTAAGAAACTTCAGATGCTGCGTTGAAATTCCCATGTTAAATAAAACAGCATAAGAATGCAATAAGAAATTTTTAAGCAATTAAGGATAAAATTATATTTCGTTGTTGTAATGAATTCACTCTTTGAACCTTGTAAACTTTTAAGCCTTTGAGAATACGGTCTTCTCAGAAGAATATACATATTTGTAAACAGGGAAGGATAAACATTTTATATTTACTTTAAGTGGTTTGTTTTGTTTTAATGGCACTATTCCGTTATAACCTTGTGACTCCCGCCCGACCCAGACTTCATCTTGTGCCATCACTAGATTCAATTACTTAACACTACGACACAATAGTTAAAGAGACACTAGAACAATCTTTAAGTAATTTATTAACATATATTTACTATGACAACAACTCTCTATGCTCTCCCGGGTAATATTTCTATTAACCTCAATTTAACCCACCAATAGTAATCTAACAGGCTCTTATACCACTAATCCTTCCTCGACTGCAACTCAGACTCTGAACCAACTATTGAGAACAACAGCAAAGGAGCGTCTTGTAGCAATTGTTAACCTAACCCTTTAATTCAATCAGCTTATCTATAGCTTCAGCTTCACTTCTCCTACAGCCTCACTCTTTCAGCCACTCTCTTTCAGCCTCTCTACTCCTTCAGCCTCTCTTTCCTTTCAGTCGGAGTTTATATATTTCCTAACTCACCCACTTCACTTCATTTCTAACTGCTTAACATAATAACTTTACGTATTCAATGTTTCATTTTTGGTTGTTCAAAGGTTGTTTAGCAAAAGCAATCAATCTCAATTAAAAGTCCCCAAGGTTAGTGAAGAGAAACCGCGAATAGCCCAATGTCACAACCTTACCATATATTTTCACGCCAAATTGACACATTTAGGCTTTTTCCTATCTTTGATATTAGGCTTAATTTGATTGCTGGAAATAGTTTGTTCTATTTCTTTCCAAAATGAAAAACAACGAAAACGATCAATTTTACAGAAAAAACAGTTATGTTTATAACATCGTACATAACAAAAATTCAAGCAGGACAGTGTTTTCTACATTTAACTATAGAAAATACTTAACCCTGAAAGCAGATATAAATTTTAAAGTATCTAAAATATCATAGAATTTTTTTTTGTCAATTCATACGAAACCACATAAATGAATGAATAAGATTCGAAATGTGAATAATTATGTTTCTTTAGTTTCTAAACTGTAGCTTTGCACTATCTCATAAGCACGCATTGGGACACTAAGTGTTGGGATCAACAAAATGAAAAGAATAATTTGCCATAAAATGTTTGTATGCTGTCGCAATCGTTCTGAAAGTTCTCTAAGTATCGACTCTTCGCACCATAAGTAAATTAATCAAACAACCATGGAGAAGTGGATGTTGAACCTACAATGAACTACATTCGCGAAAGAACACCTATATCTTTCGAAATTGAACGAATGCTACTACCATTCCAGTTTGAAGCCACAACAAATCATACATTTTGGTATCTATTGCAAGAAAATACCCTTTCGTTTTGATTGAATAGTTGAAGGAGAATTAACTGTACAGATGTCGACTGAAACGATGTCGAACTAAACTGAATTTTATTTGCTCCCAGAAATTTTTCCATGAGAAGAAAGTCGCCAAGTGGTGTAGTTATAACGAAAAATGGCATTTTATTTAACATATTACTAAAAATAAATGAATAACTTTTATTAATTGATTACGTAATTTATGACAAGATGAAATGACAAAGATTCAGCTGGAAATGGGAATTCATTTTTCTTATAACCACATTAAACCGTTCGTGAGACGACTCGAAAAACAAAATTACACTTCAGTGGCCTATAACACACATTTTTACTAAGCAAGACGAAAATTTTCCTTTATTGCAGACTTTGAAGCGTTTTAAATGCTTTTAGTGATAAATATGAGATAAAAATAACTTCAAAATAAATTCTAAAGTAATATTTATTTACAATATCACATATCTAAAAGTTAAATGATTGTTTTTGTGGGTTATAGAGTAACAAATGCTACTATCTCCTATAAAATATTCCTTAATTCAAGAGGTATAAAAGTATTTCTTCTGCAAGTATGTTCTGAACACTTGCTTATTAACTACTGCATTATCCCCAAGCTGTTTGAAAGTAATATTGCACTGGGCATCTATCTCAGTGTATTCCAAAAGTGGTTTTATAGAACGCCTATTTTCTACAAGACATAAGAATATGTGTTCGAAACCATAGTTTGGTGCCATAGTGGAAATATCGGCAATGATAGAGTTGACCAGTTGGCTAAAGAGGCATTTTGCCAAGATATGAGCCTTTCGATGTCTGTGCCATCGTCCCACTGGAAGCATTTAGCTTGGGAAAGAACTGTTTCCGACTGGAACTCCAAATTCCTGGCGTCACCTAAAGCTTTGTGGACTAAAAAGTTTTTTCAAACCATTTATCAACCGCTAAAATGTAAGAAATTTGTCACTGATTTTAAGTTATCCCAGATTCTAACAGGACAAGAAAATTTTAAGAGCTATTTATCTAGGTTTAACTTAATTGGTAATGATATTTGTTCTTGTGGTCTGAACGCTGAAACCACGGAACATGACTTCTTGTATTGTAATCTATATTTTTGTAAAATAGAAAGTTTTAAAAAGGAATTAAAACGCTTAGGTATTTCCTGGCCACCTATTTTGTCTTTGTTGGTCAATGGTTCTGAAAGCCTTAATGTCTTGAGAAAATTTGTTTACTGTATAAATTTTTAAAATTTATAGTTACCTTCCTTTCTTTATATTTATATTTTTCCTCCCTTCATTTTATTTATATTTGTCTCTTTTACGTTTTTTTTTTTAATTTTATTATTATTATTGTATAATGTTGTTACCACTTACATCTGTAAGTTTCATGTTATGCAATGTGGAACATGAGTTTTGCCAATAAATTTATTTAAAAAAAAAACACATTGACATTGTTATAGGTACTACGCGTTGCGTTACCATTTAAATTTTATTTGTGTAAGCCCCCGGGACTATTTTGCTGATATTCCATCGCTTATACTTTTGAAGTGTTCTCGAAGATTGCGAAATATTTCCTTCAACAAAAATTCGCATTACTTATTTTCATTTTACTTTTTGGAAATATTATTATTCACATTTTTTGTGTCAATTTCTTCGATGAACTATGTTACCTATTTCGCCAGATTTTCCGCTTGCTCATTCAAAAACATTTTCGAGTGTCGTCCCGGATTCCAAATCAGTAGGATTTGATTATTAAAATGCAATTGTATAAACTACTTTTGATTGCGTAATATTGTAATTTGAGCAGTTAGAACACAATAGATGTCGAAAGAATTTAACAGATATTTGACTAATTCGGTTAGATCATATAAAATGTGACATTAACTAGTGCTTCTGCTTTATAGGTTGAATTAATGTGATTTAATATGTAAGAAAAATAGGAATTTTTAAAATTATCTGCTACTAATGTTGTATTTTAGTTTTTTGATGCATCTTTAGCTATAACGACAAATTCTCAGTAATTAGGGTTCCCTATTACGCAACCAATACACTTTCAGAGATATTGGTAAATTTTTATCTTGGAATCTAAAATTTGTTCTCCATTTTATCCAAAAGTTCTGGAATCATATATGAACTTTCTTCTTCACAGTAAAAGTAAATAATTCAAAAACTATATGTAACTGATCAATTATATTTTATATTTTCCTACGTACACAAAATAATATACTCGTATATGTATAATGAGACTAGCAACAACCGTTTTTCTTCTTGACTTATTGTTTGGTTTTAAGGACTGTATTGAACAGTAAGGGGTCTCTCTCTCTCTCTCTCTCTTTATATATATATATATATATATTCTTTGACGTATATATATATATATATATATATATATATATACCAAACACGTTTTTTACACCGTAGATACGTTCCTTAAAATACCGTGCAAAAAAAATCGTGTAAATAAGTTTTCACCTCGCGAATCAAATCAGTTGTTAATTGCTGAATTTTACATTCGACTTCGTTATTATAGACTTCTTTATTAACATAAACTGTCATAAATTAAATTAAATCGTCCTCATCCAAAGGGCTTTCTAGTATCAATTCTTTGGTGTCAGCCGTTTGCATGTTGTTGAAAGCTTTGCCACCAAATGCATTTGATAGAGTTATAATTTCAGAATACACAGCTGATTTTTATTCACGAATTTCTACTTTTGACGTATGCTGGCACTTTTTTCCCATCAAGCATTTAAGGCTGAATAAAGAAATGCTGTTTTTAAATTGAAGTACATTGAAATGAAGAAAAAAAGTGATTATACAATTCGGGTATTCCCCGTACTCAAAAATACAAAATAAACAAGCCATGAAGTAGACCAAGTCATTCGCACATGTGTGAGTATAGACCTATCGTCTTCCGATTACACTATCAAAATTAGAATTAAAAAAAATATTTTTTGAGATTCGTGCTAGAACAAAAAATTCGTGTAAAAAGTGTATTGGTGAACCGTGTTATTTTAAAATCGTGCTTAAAAGGAGTTGAATATATATATGTATGCATATATTAGATTTCTTTCTTTTTTGGAAAATTTTAATCCTTCAAAATAAATATTCTAATGAGAAGATGACAACTTTAGCTAAGAAATTAATCAAAGCATTTGATCCGGTCATATGACTGCGCGTTAATTTTAAGACTAACGATTTTATTCATTTCTGAAGAAAAAGACATAATAAGTAAATTTTAAATATGTTTTGTTTGAAATGGATCTGGAAGTACTTTCTCTACTATAATTGTAACTTTAAGAATTAATCTGAATTTTGTAATATCTACTCATGTTTATAAGATCTACTCATTATTCTCTTTAGAAATTATAGGGCCACTTAAGAAAACCACCATATTATACGTTACACTATAACCATGATAATACACATGCGGTTTTAGTTCATGACCGTATTACCTTAGAAGCAAATGTACAGAGGCTGATAGTGTTACCCGCGATTTATTTGAATATGCCGAGTTATTTGAGGAAGAAGTGAGAAAGATTTTATTTTATAAGGGCACTGGTAAATCTGGAACAGAACAGCTAGGTTAATGAAGCGTTCTAAAACTGCAATGGCGTTGCCAAATTATGAAGATTAAAACAATATAAATTAGTCTAGAAGTAGAAATTTGTTAGCACGAACCATCGTTAATTCTTTCAACACTCAACTAGAAAAGGTCTTCCACTCGTCAAATTGCGGAGCGTGTCAGAAAAAGCACTCAACACATCATAGTTTGCAAGTCTTAAATGGAATGCCAAAAACATAATATTTATAAAAATAAAGAAATACCAAAGTTTTCAAACACCATGAGGTGAAAGACTATAGCGGCTAAAAGTGTCATGCTATGGAACGATCAAGGAAAACAAATTTTATTTTATGAAGAAAAGAAATGTAACCTAGACGGTCCCGATGCCTACTAACATTATTAGCGTTACTTAAGGACGGAATTCAAAGAATTCTCAGTCGACAATTAGGAAGAGGATCAATGAAATGGAGGGAGAAACTTTAGTTACGTTAGACAATGCGATTTACATGAAATTTCAAAACCTATGGATTATTCAAAATATCAAGCTATTGTATACGAATATAGTACTCTGATACCATTCGAGTCTTTATAAGCTGGCTCTAATTAGATGCATTGGCAGGAAAATGCTTCTTGTGATACATCCAAATCCTCCCAAGGAATTGTTTAGAAAAGAAATTAGATTTTAACTTCGTGCAAAGCCTTTGAATTGCATCATATCGAATAATTTATGCTAATAATAAAGAGTTTTCATCATCTCACTAATTGGAAGTAGCTGCAGTAAAAGATTGGCAAAATATTTCTGAAATTAAACTTAGCCACCTCTTCATTTCAATCAAACACAGGAGTGTTGAAGGTTACCAGGAAAAATGGGTGGCCAATACTATATTAATTTTCAAACTTTTGTTTCTGGACAAGTAAGCCTATAATTTGTTAATACTGATTTATCATTTTTTTTAATATTTTATTTAAAAATTAATAATTTATGTTATTCAAAATTATTACAATCAAATTACAATAAATTTGTTATAATATCGCATTTCATTTGTTTAAACTATATTTAGACATTATATATATACGAGGGTGGATTGATAAGTTTCCGGCCTGACCAAGAGATGGCGCCACGAGGTCTACCTTGAGGTGGCGTTCTATAGTACCATCCTTAGATAGCTTGTAGCTATAGTTTCAGTCCGATCGCCATGTTAGTTTAGGTTTGAGAGCACGCTGAACAAGACGCCTCTGTGTTTTTCGTAAAAATGGAAAAGCTGGAAATTCGTGCTGTCATCAAATACTTTTATTTGAAGGGGTTAACGCCGAAGGAAATTAAAGAAGAGATGGACTCAACACTGGGGACATCCTCCCCATCATATTCAACCGTTAAGCAGTGGGTTTCCGAGTTTAAAAAGGGTCGTTTGAGCACCTCTGATGAGCCTCGCTCAGGACGCCCCATTGAGGTCACAACTCCAGATATGATCGAAAAAATCCATCAAATAGTGCTGAAAGACCGCAGATTAAAAGTGCGTGAGATAGCTGAGGCCTGTAAGATGTCATATGAACGTGTACAAAATATTTTGCGCCAACATTTGTATATGGAAAAGCTCTGTGCAAGATGGGTGCCGCGTTTGCTAACAGTCGACCAAAAATTGATTCGAAAGAACATTTCTACCGCCAATTTGGCGTTGTATAAGCGTAATCCAAGCGAATTTTTGCGTCGATTCGTAACCGTTGACGAAACTTGGGTCCACCACTACACTCCTGAAACCAAAGAACAGTCTAAACAGTGGATTGGACCAGGGGAACCAACTCCAAAGAAGGCAAAAACAATTTTTTCGGCGAACAAGGTTATGGCTACTGTTTTTTGGGATGCAAGAGGTATTATATACATTGATTACCTTAAAAAGGGTAAAACTATCACTGGTCAATACTACGCAGACTTATTGCAACGTTTGAGCCACGAAGTGAAAATTAAACGACCTCATCTGGCGAAGAAAAAAATCTTGTTTCATCACGATAACGCACCAGCGCACACGTCAATCGTTGCGATGGCTAAAATCAACGATCTGAAGTTTGAATTGATGCCGCACCCTCCCTACCCTCCAGACCTAGCCCCGAGTGACTGTTATCTGTTTCCTAACCTCAAAAAATGGCTTGGCGGTAAGAGATTTGCGGACAATGAAGAAGTAATCGAAGCTGTAAATGGGTATTTTGAGGAGATTGACGAATCAGTCTATAGAGATGGCATTACTAGATTAGAGCACCGCTATGAGAAATGTATCAGCCTTGGAGGAGATTATGTTGAGAAATAAAAAAAAAAAATTCTTAAAAACGTTGTTTTTCTTGGTCAGGCCGGAAACTTATCAATCCACCCTCGTATATATATATATATATATATATATAACACATCGATCAATAACTTCCGAGTCTAAAATTGAAAACAACATTTTTTTTGCAAATTTTTTTTTTTATTCATCAACATAACACCTTTAATCTAGCCTTTTTAGGGTGATACAATCGTTCCAACGCTTTTCCAAATCTTTTTTTTTTTTTTTTTTTTTTTTTTTCCTCCCATTTTTTTTTTTTTTTCGCAAGAAATCTTTTTTTGTTGCGAGTAATAGCGATAAACAGCTTCGAATCATCGACCTGTTGCTTTTGTTCCATCGAAAGCACCGGTAATTCACTTCTGAAAAAAAAACCTCTTTTCACTTCACTCAAAAAAACCTTTTTTCCGGTCCGATCGACTTAAATTTTATATGCTTCAAGGAAAGATTAGTACCTAGAAAGACTTACTGGTTTACTACGAGCGACATTCTGGGTTAGTCTCGGGAGTTATTGATCTACGTGTTATATATATATATATATATATAAGGTGTGTGTGTGTGTGTGTGTGTGTATATATTTCATAATTTTCAAAACTATCATTTTATTTATTAACGTATTGCATTATTTTAAAAATAAAATTGAAGTAGACTATAAAATATTAAAATCGATTGCAAATTATTAAAGTTTTTAATATAATTCGGTCCAGATATTAAAACAAAACAAGGAAATTTTTAATTTTTTTTAACTCCGTTATAGATTAGTCTGGTTTGGGTGCAAATATGAACCTGATGCAAAGCCAAACATTGTACCAACACAAGGACTATCACATCTTATCGAGTCTCTTATGAAATTACGTCTAAATATAGCATTTGTAATAATGCTGCATAGTTACCAAATGTACCTGTAACATAATAACAGAGTGTCTAGATAATTAGTTGCTACCTAAATAACGTTTTCCTGTTTAAAATTTCATTTCCATCAAGGCTTAAGATTTAGAGAGCGAAAGATTTGATCAATCAAAAGCTTTGGTGTGAAGTAGTTATTCGGTGAAGATCGCAATTGTGTTTTAACTTTAATTTTTTTTTGTTTCGAATCCCTTTCCACTTTGTGAATGGGTCATGTGATATATGATGCACCAATCCATTTCTATCAATCGAAACTCTCATTTTAGTTAGGAATCGCATTACGAAAAAATATCGATTTCCTCTAACATGCTTTAAGATATTTTTCATTTCTGAAAAAGCGACTCAAAACCGTTAAGCTGAACTTTCCAGTTTAATAGCAGTTGTTTTCTCATTTATTAAGAATCAGTTTTCCGAAAAAAAAATAATAATTTTAGCTTTGATAAAATTCATAAAAATACACTTAGTGTAGCTTATACTTGAGGTGGTTAATGAAATTATAATTTTATTAGAGAAATTTTAATTAAAAATGTTTTATTAATCGCAAAGATCATTAACCTGTAACGGGGGAGGTGTGGTCTCACAGACTGTTCAGCATGTTCCTCTATCACACCGGTCATATGGTTAGACCAATAAAATGGGTTCTTATAGCTTCTTCTTTTGTGACCTTGAGCATCAGTAACACATATGATTAGACAAATAGAGTTTTTTGAATTATGACATTCGTTTTTATTTCTTTACTTATAATGAATCCGTTTTGTTCATTTCAAGAAAACATTTTCTGAATCAAAATATGTATGTTTGAATGTTGATTTATTTATAATCAGGAATCTAAGAAGTGTTTCAAAAACAGAATCAAACTATTCCAAACGGGAAAATTGTTTCGAAACCGCTATGTTTATATCGGTACCATAAAAAAATATTTTCTTAGTTTGTTTTTCTGTCAGGAATATTTAAGGGACCAATGAATTTTAAATGAAATTAAATACTTTCTTGAAACGATTTTAAGCATTTTAAAATTCATTTTCACTTTGAATCGTTCTTCTCATTTACTTTGAAGTGTTTTATTGTTCCAGAAACAGTTACCGTAAGTCAACCAACGATAACATGTAAATGAGAATAATAAAATATTGTACCAAACGATTTTATAAGCTTCATAAATTAATTACATTAAGCAAATGTGGCTGCAGTTGACTAGTGGTCAAGGTCGCGGACGGCGTTGTTTCGGTCGATTCATGGGTTCAAGTCCCGGTAAAACTGAATATCCGGCATGTAGCGAGGTTGATGCTCGTTGAATGTATCAAGAGACCAGTTTATTCTTTTGTCGTGGTGGGAACGTCTGGAGAGGGACGTGCAAGCTCTGGTGTCATCAGCGTCACTTGACTGAACGTCAAAATTATGAGGTCCATTGTGCATAATTTTCATGTTGCTTCTCAGTGCGGTTTTGATATTCAATCACAATCACTCGGCTCTTAACTATGTATTCTGCAGTTTACCTGCCACTATACAACGTGATATTTCTCAAGGATAGAGAGTATGATGTAAAATAAGCATTGTTACAATCTTTGCTTGCAGCATAACCAATATGTTTCCACAGTGTAATTTTAATAAGGAATTCATACTTCTAATTCTTCATAGATACACATTAGCGTTATAAACATTTCCTACAGATGTTGTGCAAATATATACGTATCTGTAGGAAGAACGAATGTGGAAAATATATAAAACATAATTGTGTGTGTGTGTTTTATATAATGACAGACGATATTAACATACTAGCAGATACCCACCCGCTTCGCTGGACAAACGATAATATAATATTTTGGAACCTATACGTAAAATATCAATAAAAGTTTCAATTTTTAAAACGTTAATGATAATCTAAATTTAGAATTTTAAGAAATTGATTTTCTGTAATAATGGTTATCCACGACTTTCAAATATATGAGAAAAATAAAAAAAAATTAGTAAAAAGTCACCCCATAATATGGATAAAATTCATTCCACCGATAATATGTTACCCATAGTATTGCCAAAGAGGAAACCTTTTGTCAGAAGATTCATCATGTGCTTAGCTTTCAAACGAAATACACTCGCAATGGCATCGTGTCCATCATAAGATTTAAATCCTTTCCTTAAGACAGCTTTGATTTCTGACCATTTAGGATTTCAAGTGACTGCTATCCTTAAAAAAAAGTGGTGCAAGTCGGGACGGACAAAATGTTTTACGTATATCATAGCCTCTTGAGTTCGTTCATACATGTAGCGAGGTCCTCCAGTAAACGAAGATTGTCTTGCGTGTGCGCTACTCAGGAAGAAGTCGCCAATTTAGTATTTTTCAAAATCCCGCTCAGCTTTGAGGCTAAACTACACTTTCACCAAACGTGGGATCCCAAACTGATTTATTTCTATCGCTAAATATGTAGGTTTCCTATTTTCGAAATGTACAAAATTTCGCATGAAGAGCCTGTTCGCCAAAATCTTTCCAAACTTCCATCAGTTCTTCAATATAAAATTATTTGGTCTCTTTCCATTTCGCACGCTGAAATCTCACCAAGTAAACGTAATTGGTGACAATACACAGTATACATATAAAAAATATATTCCATTTGGTCATGTCATTTTTGGCGATAAAGTCGCCAAAAATCACATAACCGATGGATAAGAGTAGATCAACGGGTGGAAATTACATTATGGATAAGACTTCCGTAAAATTTGTTCTTAGTGAGCGTCTACATCGCAAAATGAGGAACTATGCTAAATTTCGAGTCAATCGGTTAAATAGTCTTAGAGATCTCGTGATGAGTCAGTCAGTGGTATTTCGCTTATATATATATATAGATTTGCCATAACAGCCCTGAGGAGTTACATAAAGTTTAAATAATCATTTCACTTTATTCGTCATGCACTGATTTACTTAATAGTCAGTTCCTTTCAACCCTGCAGAATAAAATGGCGCACTAAAAGTGAAGCAACCAAACTTAAAGAAAAAACTCGGAAAAAAAGTAGGAAATTCTTCCAATGCAGCTTACTCGTTTTCACTGAGTTCTGTGTTCTTCTTAACCAATGAGCAATCCATGTAGCTTATCGTTTTAAAAGACACTCCATTGCAATCTTGTAAGTTCTCCTTCTTCAAGAACAATGCTAGACATCACCCTCCTTCACATATAATTAGAGTGACACAACAAATGTTAGAAACGTCACAGAATAACACACGACTTACCTCTGTAAAGAGCGAAAGATAGGACTACGATTTTTTGAATCCTTCAAAGAAGAGTTAAAAAGAGAAATATTTTAATACAGAATGGAAATATTTTATCCAATGGAAAGTTTATTCGAAGTAACACGTTGGCTATTGAGAAAGGAGCTCATAATTTTGAACCTCGATCGAGTCATGAGGATAACATATCAGCTGACACTCCTCAGTGAAAGTTACCACACCACGCCACTTGAGGAATCGGGACTTAAACTACATTTAACTTGCATCAACCCCGCTACAATGTGGGTATTCAGTCGAACCCGAGCTCGGTCCAACCACTCAACAGAGACCCCGTCGGACACGTATTCACGAACACGACCTTTTGATACCAAGACCACATCGAATGAAATGTAAAAAAAAGTTCTATGCATTTGACACCATACAAGTCCGAATTCTCTTTAACATTTATTAATAAAAAATTTCCAAAAAGTTGCAAAAGCTTTGCCAGCCAAGTGGAATTAAAAGAACAAACAGACCAATGGCCGTGGCCAGAAAATAAGGGAAATTATATGTAATAATAATATATATATGTATATATATATATATATATAATATATAATAATATATATATAATAATATATATATATATATATATATATATATATATATATATATATATACCAACTCTCTTTCTCTCATATAATAATATATATATATACAATCTACTCTCTTCTACTCTCTTGTGTATACTTAACCATATATGTGTGTTGATGACAATATTGGCAATGTATGTGCATATTTATATATGTTATTGTTGGCCATATATATATGGTAATAATTTATATATATATATATATATATATTGATGATGATGATATTGATATTGATAGTATTATTGATATTGACATTGTGTGTGTATTGTTGACCCATTGTTATTTATTGTTATTATTGGTATTGTTATTATTGATAGTGATGTTGGCCACGTATTTGTGTGTGTGTGTGTGTATACAACACTGGTATTCAAAATTTCAGAAAAGTTCTTGAAACAAGATACGTTTAAATGTGTCCACCCTTTTGCATGAATAAAAAGAATAATTAAGAAACAATAGATTTTCAAACAAAAAAGCATAATAAACACAAAAGGTTTTGACTAATATGTAGTTGAAAAACATAGTTTTTTTAAAAAAAACAAATACTTAAAATACAATACTAATTGTATAATGAATTGTTGATACAATTTTAATTGTAGCTAAAATCCTCTGCATATTATTGATTTTTACGAAAAATATTTAAGGAAACAGATACGAATTGCTTATTAATAATAAAAAACATTCTTCAATTACTTGAAGCTAAAAAAAATAATACTGATAATTATTATTCCTATTCATTGTAGGAATAATGAAACTTTTTAATTAAAATTTATGGAAATGTTAAAAATAATTGCATGACATAGATAAGGAAACAAGTTACATTTTCTTGTAATTAAGTAGTATTTTTAACAATTTATACAAAGTATTAGAAAAGAAGTTTAATTTGAATATTAAAAGCGCACCTTATTACAATAATTTCTTTCAGCGAAGTAATAAATTTAATTAAAATGGATTTCAATAAATAAAATTGAAACTCAAATATTTATATAATATTTTTGTAACTCAGTGAACAGTATTTACTGAAGGATTTCTATTTAAAAATTTCGTCTCGTTCCGCAGTTTTCAGGAATAAAATGGTAATCATAAAAATAAAAAAGAAATAATTTTATTTTAAAAAGGAATCTAGAATATACATTGTTAATTTATGCACATTTTAAAGAGATTTAATATTCTTTTAAATTTTTTTTTAATATCATGTGTAAAGACTGTTCTATTTAAAATGTATTACTTATTTTTAAAATTTATGTGTTGAATAAAAACTTCTGTATGCGTGTTTGGTGATTGAGAGTAAAATCCTGTCGATTATGTTTACCTAAAAATTCGCCAAACCCTATAATATTTTGTCAAAAAAATTGATAATGTTACTAAACAAGGCGAATTTCTGTAAATAGAAAAATGTGCAGAGTTTTTATTCTTTTGCTATTTGTCATGTCGACGTGGGTTGTTATTGCTTTGGCCACGAAAGTTTAAGTAACTTTACTCGGCCTTTTTTGAGCAAGAGTCTATTATCTGTTACAATTAGCCGTAATTCCTATACTGCTTGGCACGATTCTTAATATCATTCTATAATGGCGCCAAACGCGTTATTTTCAAAGTAAAAAAGGGGAAAAAGATGGCATTTTATCCGAAAGACAAAACACAACGGAAAAAAAAGAAGAAAAGCACTCAAAAGCGTCATAACAGTAAACAAGATGGCATTTCTTCCGAAACTCAAAAATCGTAAAAAGAAGCACTTTGAGGAAAACATGAATATAATACTTAAAAAAAAACTAAAGCAATGAAAATAATATAAAATAGCATTAAAACAACATGAAATAAGTACTCACCTTATTTTGAAGGAACGTCCGCCTGGCAAGTGTGGTTTCTTAACATTCGCTTGGTTACTGATCACATACATTCGATGTTTGTGTGAACACCAGTTTCAGGGTCAGATTGCGGTTGATCCATATGTATTAGATTGTGGTTGATCCTTGAATAGTATTATCTCTTATACAGGAAGCCTATCCAGATCTTCCAAATATCAGAAATTGTAATGAGCCATAAAAAAATCAATTCATTCAAGATTTGAAGCAATTACTTATTTGTTCGTCAATCTACCACTCTAAATATTTCAAGCATCTATACTTCTTTCGATCTCACAAAATACCCCTACTCCCTTAACTGGATTTCCTCTCTCATACTTGATAATCCTAAACTTACTTTCTACAATCTCCCCAATATTTTTTATATCGCCGCCAGTTTTTACACTTTCTCTCATCATACTAATAAAGAACATCTTTCATTCCCTTATCTTCAAACAATACAGAATAATAATAATTGTCTATCCGTTAAAACGATAATTCCAGTGCCGTCGGTTAAACGTGCAGTAGTTACATTGAGTAACGGGAGTTGATTTTATCGTAAATTTATCAGAAAAAATAGCTAATAGTAATATTTTTATGGTAAGGTTACCAATTAGGCGAGTTATCGCCACCAAATAATTCGTTGCCAAGCATTTCGCTAAAATAGGGTCTATCGAAATTAGCTGCTATTTTCTTTAAGTATTTAGAAGTTAGCCATTATTATAACTTTGTAGACTCGATGACTGTGTGCAGGGATCATCAAATGGTGTAATTAAAACTCATTGGATACCTGCACTGCACTAATTATGTATAGATTAATTAATGTGGTATCGGATTCACGATGCACAGGATGAATCTTGAATAGTATCATCATTTTCTTTGTCCCCGAAATGATTTGGGTAAGTTCGTCTGGAGTTGGATCGACATGCATGATTGACGAGATCTAAAACCATTACATAACAATTACACAAAGAAACAAACCCAATGTACTGAATACACAAATGTTATCGGATATCATGTATGTAACTTGACAAAAGTAGTAGGAGTACAAAATTACAGGAGTCAAATTGGGAATAAAACTATTATTGACGCCTTACATTATTTTGACGACTCCAAATTCCTCCTGTCCTCTCAGAGTTTCAACTAATCGCATAGTTCTAATCTTCCCTTTCTAATAACGAATATGAACCCCGTAGGGGAAAAAATCCTCTTCTCCTTTACTCGCATGTTTATATTGCATTTTTAAGATGATTTATTGTTTATTTATCGATTAGGTTTCAGGAACTGCATAACGGAGAGGTTATGATCATGAGCTTGAGGCTGGTGTTTTTCTCGTCGAGTCAGAGATTTGAGTCCAGGTTCCAATCAAGACTAGCCATGTAGCGGAAATGTTGCACATTAAATCTGCCGAGGCTCTAAATCCCTCCATCGGTAAGTATGGAGAAGGAATGCCAGCTAAGGCGTAGTCTTTCTCTTGATGAAGCCTACAAGGAACAAGGGACGTCGCCAATAGTTCTCGTGTTTTCTCTAAGTGCATCGTTAATCAACAATAATTCAATCAATTAATTATTTTTCCAAAACAATTGAAGTCAATATCTACAACCTGAATGACTGATAATTGTATAAATCATTGCATGTATTTATAATACAATGCATTCGAGTTATTAATGAGAATGTGGTATCCGAAAGAATATCTTTATTGTTAGATCGGCCATTCAGTTTAGGTGGTCGGCAATGATCAAATCGAATCGCGAGTTCCAGTCCATACTTCACTACATAACCGTTATACAGAGTAATTGGATAACTGATTAAGCGAGTACCGAAACTAGGTTTCAAAAGTGATGAGACACTGGCATTAAGTTAGAAAAATAAGTTATCCAGTGTGTTGTCTTCTTCCCGCGACCGGGGCTTAGAATTCCGAGAATTATTTGAAAGGTAATGCCTCCTCAACAATACTTTTTTTTAAATTTTTAACCTAATTTTCGAAATTTCTGTCGTAATTAAAAGCTATATGCATTCTCTACGAAATGCCTTTTACCCTCAGATTTTGGTGATTGGTTGAGAACTCTAGAAGTTGGCTAATCGTATACGGAGGATGTTGAAACAACGGGTCGTCACCACACTCGACATTGCACCTCATAACTTTTACCGCCAAATATGACGGATCGTCTAAAGAAACTTCAGTTTTCTTTTAACTATGAGGTAAAAACGGCCAATAAGCCTTTTATCGACAACAACAACTGGGAGTTTCTTCTTCAAGGTATACTTCCGACTGCTCTAAAGTCGTTACACAGACATGAATAGGGATAGAAACAAAAAAAAGAAGTGAACTGTGTCGTGAAATACACATGCAGCTCTTAGGCCCGGCAGGAATTATGAAAATTGGTTAAAATCCATGGGAACATTAATTTTCAATTCAGCTTCTTTCTAAGAATGTCATCCACAGTCTTCGATGTCTAGAGTGACGTTAATTCAAAGAAAATAACAAACATATTCAACTTATAGGTTTGTTTAGAAATGTAAGTAATAATTAATTCGGCAAGGTAAATATTTTATATTCATTATGATATTAAATTTATAAAACATAGTCCAATATAAATATATAATAGTGAGAGTAGTACACATTTTAAAGTGGCAAGTAATCGGTACTCATCTATGATGGAATATTATTTGAAAACTATAACATTTGGTTAATTAGAAACAAAATTATCAGCTGATTAAATTATATTAATTAACTGTATATTTATTGAAAATACAAAGATGGCAAGGTTAAAATATTAACCAATTTATAAATCTTAAGAAATACCTTTTCTATTTCTATATTTTTCTATACCTTAATGAAAGAGAGATATACAATGATTCATAGGGGTAGACATATACAAATGTTTTCTCTTTTTTTGGCAGACAAAATACATACATGTACTACTACATTATGCACAATTATATGTCGTGTGCAAGAAATTATCCAGATAATTTCAGAAAAATGTAAGGGCTGATTTCAAAATGAAACATGATACATTAAAAATAAAGCATGATATACCGTCAGATGAAAGGATTTATGAATATTTTTTTCAATTAAAGAAACACGCGAGGAATGTGTATATTTATATCTACTGAATATTCATGATCATTTTCTTTACTTACGAATGAAATAATTCTCTAGCGTGTTCCTAATGAACATTAATTTATTTCCTTTATCAAAAAAGTCCTTCCCATAATTTGCATAATTATTTGGAATACATTCGAAATGGTATAATGAATGATGCAATTAGTTGCATTCTTAGATTTATAAGAATATGAGTCAAATGTACAAAATACAGAAAGGCAAAATACTTTTTCGGCACGATAGCTTTTTTTGGGAGAATTTGATAGATTCATATGCAGAGAAATAAGCTGAACAAATGATTTTTATCCAACGAAAGAAAATCAAATTTAAGTACGCTAATACTGTACCCTTATATTGATACGGAAAGTAAAATAATATTATTCCAATAAAGGCAATTTGATTTTTCATGTATTAAATATGTTTAGATACTCTAGTGCTCAAAATTGTTTAAACCCTTTGAAAAAGTGCCATTTCAAGCTTTGATGACTCATAATTCTACTTTTTTGATGTAGTAATGTAAGATTTTACATCATAGGAAAGAATATCTTATAAAAAAAAAGTACTGCAACAAATTATATACCAAAAAAAATTTAAAATAACAGTGCTTTTAAGGAAAAAAAAATTGAAGCACGCTGAGAAAATGGGATAGAATAATTTCTCACGGTGTTAATGAATACTTAATTGCGAATCTTTTTGCTTCAACGGCGTCCCCCAAACGCCTTATCTTGTTAGGTTGTAAGTGCTTTAGTTCTGCTACACATTGATTGATTTTATTAACGTTGAACTAGAAGCAACACGAGGGCTATTGGCGACGGCTGCGTTATTGTAAACCTCGATCAGGGGTCGAGAGCAACACCTGAGCTGGCAACTTCCTCTTCGAATTTCCACACTAGCAAACGGTAGGACTTTGAGCGTCAAGAGATTTAACTCTTTCAGGAGGAACGAACCATATACTCATCACTCGCAATCGTCGTTCACGGTTGAACGTATCAAATACGCATCACTTGAAAATGAGCTCAGGTGTCGATCGATGCGTATTCGCATTCTAAGGTGGAACGCTTTCTAAATATCTCTAGATTGCGCCCTGTGTCCATTACTTTTAAATTGAATAGTATTTTTTTTTTACCTTCAGTTGATGATGGTCTATTTTAATTAAGTATATTGCATTCCTGCTGTTTTGAGGCAGGAAGGAAAGCGTAATGTAAACAAATTGAACTCGGTTCTTTGAACGTCCTTGTGATGTCCGATCGTGTTTCTGTTTTTCAGCGAATGTTTTTTATAGGTTTTTGCTATGTATTTTTTATCTTTAATTTTAGAACTGCTCTATTTGACTTTGCGATGCTTTTAGATGTAATTCTTTTACTACCTTTTTATTTCGGAAAGCCTTGACTTCTACTTAAAATTGTGAAAAAGCTTTGTTTATAAGAAGAATATACTCTCATGATTAACGATCCAATTAATGATGAGAATGTGATTCATTTTCTAA
>BMAW01005419.1:8296-36819 GCA_019974015.1 Nephila pilipes
AGTTAATGGACAATTATAATTACCTTCAACCCCTTCTTTTTGCATCAGATACAAAATTTAACCCTTAGTATAAATATGTAATATGCTCGTTTTCATTTCCTACAATAAACTATTTGCAATACTAGTCAAACTTGGACCGGATATCTATTAGGTAATTATGATGTATTATCCAACGAATCACAATGTAAAGTATTCCAATGTGAATACAACATTTTAGCATTTAAAAATTCTTCATAAATTACTAGTTATCGTAAAATAAGTATAATTTTACTTTCATATTACAAGTATTAAAGTTACCTCTGCTAGAGATAGCATTTATGAGTACGTAGGATATCAAATACGTAAACTAGACATACTTTGGGAATTCTGTGATATCACTTTATTCATGCGTGATATATCTATCTGTGTGATTGCATATAATTTTGAGACGATAATGTCTCGAAGCAGCTATTTTCACATCGATTTCTCTATTCACAACCTTTTACATTATCATGCACACTACCCAACTTGTTGCATCAATGTATACAAACTGCAAGAAAGATCGCAAAGGAAAATCTAAATGAGTACCTACCGCTTCCGGAAATAATTTTAGTCACTCCTCAGTTGTTTCACACTCTGCAGATTTTCGAACTATGACGCACCTACACCTCTTCTCCCAAATGACAATGTCTGCTTCTCGGAAGTGATGGTTTATAGAGCGAGGAAAATGGCATTGAGGGTGTAGCAAATTGGGCAATGTGAATTTCGAGGAGTTGAGTATTAAGGGTTCTTTCGACCGCTCTGAATAATAGTGGTGTAGAAAATTATGAGAAATTATCGTCTGCTCATATTCGGACAATTTTGGTAATTAGGAAAACTGAACTTTGCAATGCGTAGGGGAGTAAATTATCCATTAGGGTCTAATGAGACATAAACAAAGAAAAATATGACATTTTATCTGAGTTGTATTATTTCATTCCCTTTATATGTAATTTACTAAGAATCCATTAGCTGATTTATAATTCTGGTTTATTGAATGTAATCAGGTTATAATGTAAGACCATGTGTTAAACTGATTTATTATTGTCGTTACAAAAAAATATACTAACATGTTTAGTGGAAAAATTTTCTGTTAATAACGGGGGTACATTAGCTTCTTAAAAGTCAATTCATGTTAATTTGAATTTATGCTATCTATACAACAAAGCACAGGAATTGTAAATCATATAAAAATACCAAAAATTCTCTATACTTAATTCTCTTTTTATTTCATATAATTAAAATTCATAACTTTTTCGGGTATTTCTAATGTTTTAATCTTAAGAGTATACACCATAGCTATGAAGGAATGAGAACCATACAAAAAATATTTTATTTTCTGATGATATACATACTGACTTAGTATCACCCTTCAATTTTACACCTCTCACATATTTCTTTTAGTTTAAGTTTAGTTTTATTGTCTTTGAGCTGAAGCAACACGAGGGCTAGTTGGTTATTTGACCTCGGCCTTGAACCATTTGTCAAGTGACGAGTGGATTATCTTGCTGACACCCTCTCCGAACTTCCCCACATCACGCCAACGGGAGACTTTTGGGCCCGGTTAACGCGGCATCAGCATCGGTGGGTCTCCATAGCGGCCATGATCGGTAACCTGCGACTAACGAAACCGTCGCCACGAATCTGGTATATAACCACTAACTATTTCCTCGACCTCTCATATATCCAGCACGCTAAATGCGACCCTTTCATTGTAATGGAAGTTTTCTTCTGTCAGTTCTTCCAGGACTCGTAGCTGCTTTTCCTTTCACAGCGTCAATGATGATTTACTTTGTTCCCTTTAACGCAGACACCATGGTGTTCGTACAGCCTGCCATCCGGCGAATGTCCATCCGCTGTACTGAAACCCACACAACGTGGTTCAACAGGCAATTACTGTCTGTTAGACCTTGTCTTACGGATCTCTTTATCAATCCAGCTGATACTGTCATCCGTTTTGACGTAGAAGTGGGACCGGAGTGTACTGAACTCATCTCCAACTCTTCCGCCATCCAAAACGCTTATGATATTCAGCCAATCTCTTGAAACAACATTTGTCAAAATGATTCGATTTGAATTTTAATGACAGTCAAAATCTAAACCTTTCCATATCAGCCTTGAACTTTGGTTTATATCCTATTTTAGAATCGCTGCAGGATCTAACTCAACTTGCACACTCATCCCAGACCGCGCCTGTTATTTATTCTTCTTAAAACGAGCTCAACATTATCTACGTATTAAAACGCAGATATTCTTCAGAAAAGTTACGAACCAAACACTTTAAATTTTAAAGTATTTTCCTTTATATAGTTTTGTGAATATGTCAATACATTCTTATGTGGTTGAAAAATCGATATGTTTTTTAATGACAAAGATGTAAGAATGCATTGTTATAACTTCTTTTTTTTTTTTTTTTTTTTTTTGATTTTCTACTGTTATTTGACCTTCTGAAAACACAATAAAATTGCAGTAATATATCTTCTATCATGAGTAGTAATTCAGCAATCAAAAAAAACATTTTATGGTTTTAGAATTAGATAAACTTTAGAGAATTATAATATTTTTGTTTACGTTTGAGTTTTGAGCGTTATTCTTATAATCAATTATGCACTATTTTCAACTATGTTTTCCAATCTAAAATTCATTATTTTTTTTTAAATTAGGAAATAGATTGGGATATACCGTGTTTTTATACATGCTATATTTTTAGCATTAAGAAAATACTTGATGGCAAATATAAATGTGGTGTTTCAAAAAAATTTTCTCTGAAGGTGCATGATTAATTAAACCTCTCAAAACACGCACGAAATAAACATTCCGTCAAGCATTTCTCAAAATTAATAGATGGATAAGGGACGGCAATTTTTACTTATTTCGAATAACGCTGTTTCAAACAGAATGGGGCTTATTGTCCCTGAAGAATATTCCTTGACTGATGGACGTAAATGAAGGAATTTCTTTATTTGAAATGCTATGCCGCTGCAACTTAGCTACAAGTGTCACGGCAGATTTGAAGCCGGTGTTGTTTATCAAGAAGATTTACTCAGTGGGACTGAGGTACGTTAACGAGGTCTAAACTCTACTTGTTGTGTGGATTATTTAGAGGAGGTGCCAGCTGGAGGGTGTCCCTCACGGCCGACTGAGAGACTCACAATTCTGTGGTATCACCACGCCTCGCAAGCATTTCCCAAAGTACGCTGATAAACTTTAAATTCAGAATCAAATACATTTCTTTTGAAGAACCTAAGAAACACATCGACTAATAACTCCTGAGTCTTAAATATTGAAAAAAAGCCAATATTTTTTTGCAAAATTTTTTTTATCTATCAACATAACACTCTTTGTTAATTACCTTTTAGGTGATATAACGTTCAATGCTCAAATCTTCACTTTAGAAATTTTAAGGTGAGTGCCAGTGGAGGCAAGTCAGCTTAAACCATTGACTCTGTTGTTATGTTTTGAGTTCGACGGAAAAAGAATTCTGTGACCCTACTTGGAAAACCTTTACTTCACTTCAAAAACTTTTCTCCTGTCCTGATCAGATTCTTAAAATTTTTATACGCTTTGCCAAAGTACTCTGGGGAAAGACTGTTACTTATCATCCTTGTGTTGTTCCTCGAGTTATTGATCATGTTATTTCTAAATAATGTACTGTATTTTGCAAGAGCCTCCCCCATTAGAAAGGAAAATTTCTAGAAATTCTCATAAAATGAAAACCAAAATCTTTATAATGGCGTAGTTCATTCATTTCGTATCGTGACCGCGTAAATTTACAATTACAATAACCCAAATGAAGATACTATTTTTTATATAATCTGTTGAGTTATGCATTAGTAAATATTATTTAACAGCATATATTAGTTACAAGAAAGTTGAAACTTAATTTATAATCTATTTTTAGTTACTACCTATATGCAGATAAGTCGTTTCAAATTTCTATATGCGCTGAATTCAACGGTCAGTAAATGCTTATAGTCCATATCTTTTAAAAAACGTCATTTTGTCAAATTTTCGATTTTGATTTAACGTCAGCCAAAATGGCAACGTTTTTTCGGGCAGTTTTGACGGTTTCTTTACGGCAACCAAGCGGCAGGATGTTTCGGCAGCTACTTACCGTAATGTTTTCGCCAGCCTGCGCGAAACAAAAGCTGGTGTTCAAATACTTGCGCAGCCTCTTTGCAGTTCTCGCTACGCGGTTTTAAACGCGTTTTGTGCAAGGCAAAACCGTGCTGTTGCAATTTTTTCAGCTTTTTCGTAGCGGTTTACCCAGCCAAAATGAAGGCGTGATTTACCGTACAGCCCTGTGCCTGCGATGAAGAAATGGTGGTGTTTAAGAAGTAAAGCGCTTTGAAAGCGGAAGCGTAGCTCTGATACCGTACATGGCGCTTACCAAAACTTTAACAAAAGTATTGCTATGTTATGCAGTATGGCAGCCATTTATGTTATAAATGGCAGTTTACTATCCGAAGTAGATACTTAAGATATGGAGGCTGGGTGTTAATAAATTACCTTCTATGTGGAGATTTCTCAAAATACAGGGTTGACAACAATGAATTGAATTGATTTAAAATTTTATATTTTCTGAAACTATCAATATTACAACAAGCGACATGCAAAGACATTAAAGAGAATATGTCAAGTTCTTTCTTTTCTTCTGACGCCATCTCGGAACAAACGACAAAGAGGGGTTGATGATTTTGGTGACATCCAAGAGACCAAGACAGCTACCACCTTTAACTGAAACTCCCCAAAAAGAGTATAGAAATCAAAGGCAAATAAATCGAAGCCATACCTACCGAGAATTAAGCAGACATTTACCAGAGGGAAGCCAAAATTGTCGATTTCAGTTCACGCTAGAGAAATCGTAACCGACATTTCAAACCAACCATCTTTCAGTCGTAGCAACTTTACTTCCATCAGAAATGCTAATCGTCAGTTGTTAATGAGGATGTAAAACCGGTGAGCGAGCAAGAGATCATACCAAGAGTGAATATTTGGCGTTATGTCGCCAAAAAAAGCCATATGAACGGCTCTTTCTGAAAAACGGCAACGTAAGCACCATTCGGACATCTGCTGATTAGGCGATTTTACAATTGGTGGGCATAAAGCACAAAATTGTGGAGCTCTCAACTGGAGTGGAACCCCACCCCATTGTGTATACATGTATGTTCTTACTTTGGGTGGAGAGCTTCTTGCACTCTAGATTTGGATTGGGGTATGTGGATGAGATACACTTATACTAAACTGAGTTATGGCCACCAAGATTCTGTGTCTACGGCTCCTGCATTTTCTTTTTATGTATACATCAGATATTTTATGTTCACTGATGCTGAAAATAGCAACACCAAAAGAACGTACTTGTAGGCAGTATTAGGAACCATTTGACAATAGATACTACAATATGTGTGAGTGACTTAGATTGTTATTTCACAGCCTAATGCAATGTAATTCATATCGAACATTTGTAATGAAAAGAAACTGTATATTTAATTTGTGCTATCCAGTGTAATATGAAATAGTTTCAGCAACATAACTTTTTAAAATCGAGCACTATTTTGTGGATGTCCCTTATTATTAAAGGTATTTGGTAACTGATAATGTCCTTAAAAGTCTATCCATGTATTTTAACCCTTTTCATATAATTGGCAAACGGTGTTTGTGAAAGGAGTGCTTTTGCAACTCCAATCGTCTTCTTCAATACTCATTCCACTAAAGAATAGTAAATATGTTAATGTGGTGCAATGGTTAGGTAACCGACTGAGAATTACCTACTGACCTGGTGTCTGGATTCTGGTTGTTTGAGTGAGAGCATGGCTGTTAATAAATGAGAGGTCTTAGAACCTCTACCAGATTTGACGCACTCTTCAGCTACAAAGTAAAGCTTAATACATTAGACTTTAACACATGGTTCAATCTGAAAGCAAATTACCTAATGCAAACCAGTAAACATAACTACTTCATTAAATGTCTCGGTTTTACTTAAATATTAAACTTTATATTTCTTAGATCAGAGATCATGATTCGACAATGCTGAAGTTGCTGTGAATCCTGGTTATTTTTCTTTTCAAAATAGTACAAAAAACATTCTAATTGGAAACCTAAATTACGATGGTCGATTCGGAAGAATCCATTTCAAAGCAGAACTATTTTAAAAGAGTTACTAGGAATTTAATTATAAAGAAACCTTTTATGTCTTATTAATAAATAGGAATAGTATATAGAAATTTATAGATCCACCTTGTCTCGACCAGTGTAATTAAGAAATAAAAAAAACCAGAGGATTCCATATCAGATAGTAAAGTTTTGATATATAGTGTTCGCATATATTTTCACGGAATTAGTTCAGAAAAGCAATCAGTATTGCAAATCATATTACTTTTATTTACTTTTGAAATTTCTTCTAATATGTCTATAGTACTTTAAACTATATTCTACTAGTTAAAAGTCAAATGTTTGTATATTTGTGATTTTATTTTGAACTCTTCTGCCTTGTCTTCTTTTGAAAAGCCATTTCTATTGAGAAATCTGCCTTGAATAAATTAAATAAAGACACCAGATGTTATTCCCATGACATAAATAAGAAGGAAGAACAAGAAAAATGAAACGAGACCATAGAACGCATCATCACTATATTCTCTAAAAAAAGAAACAAATTTTTAAATTGACTTCAACTGCTCTGGATTCCTGAATTGTCATCATTATCTAATTTAATTGAGTTCTATGAAGGCACTTTGCTGACTTCCCTTATCAAGCATCGCCATCTGCAAAACAACGCTTCTTTGGGAAAGAAAAGAGAAATTATTGATTTTGCATTCCGCTACTCTGTAAACAGACTGAAAATCAGCTCATGAGGGAAGCTAATTCTAGAAAATTTTATTACCATCTTTTTAGCTCTTGGTTTCAAGTTAAAATGTTTATTTATCTAACCATTAGCTTTGCTTTTAGAAACACCTTCAATTTTAAATCATTTATTAACCCTGTAATTATTAAAGCGCCTTCAGAAGCAGGCCTGCAAGTGATAAATGTCCTCGATGTCTGACAGGGATTTCTGCGTGGCGGCAACAGTCAAAAGCGATTTTCGCGAATCGTGAAAAGGCGCTTAATAAAGCCGGGCGTGGCACTTTGGCGTAAACGTCTGCAGAGTGTATTGAAAAGAGGGGTGGACTAAAATTATTTCGGAAGCGGTGGTACTTCATTTAGATTTTCCTTTGCGATCTTGCAGTTTGTACATTATGCAACAAGTTGGGTAGTGTGCATGATAATGTAAAAGGGGTTGTGAATAGAGAAATCGATTGAAAATAAGCGGCATTTCGAGGGACATTATCGTCTCAAAATTATATGCAATCACACAGAATGATATGTCCGCATGAATAAATGATATCTACCAGAATTCCCAGTATGTCTAGTTTTACATGTTGATATCTACGTACTACTCAATGCTATCTCTAGCAGATGTACTTTTATTACTTGTAATATGAAAGTAAAATTATACTTATTTTACGTATAACTAGTAATTTATGAAGAAGGGTACATTTTAAATGTAAAAGTGTTGCTTATTCACATTGGAATACTTTACATTGTATTCGTGAATATATCATAATTACCTAATAGTATCGGTGTCGTTTGACTAGTATTGCAAATAGTTTATTGAGTGAAATGAAAATGACATATTTATATTTATACTAAGTTAAATTTTGTATCTGATGCATAAAAGAAGGGGGTTGAATGTAATTATGTTTATTTTTAATAATACTGTGTTAGTGAAATTGATACTCTGATATAAGTAAATACCACTAAAATGTCCGATTTCTGTCCAAGTTGTTTACGCAAGACTCTAATGTGACCATTTTTAATATGTCTTTTTTGAATTAAAAAAATTAAGGATATTAATAATTCTTACGTTATAATTGAATTGATTTTCGACTTATTTACTTAACATATTCAAGATTATTTCATTTCAATATTTTATTTAAAAGATAGTTCCTAAAAATTTTTGAGGAGAAAATATGTAAGATATTGCACATTTTAAAGAATAAAAGTATATAACAGATTAATTTAATGAACGTAATGCAGTAAGTAAGAAAGGCAACAAAAGGAATAACAGTACAAATATTTCTATATAAACGAGGGTGGTTCAAAAAGTACTTGTAATTCTCATCTGAGGGCATCGTTAAGATATATTGTTGTTTATCATTGGGTGCTGCCATCTGTTAAACGGAGCTGAAACAAATCTGACTTTGATTCATAAGTTAGTTTAGATTTGGTAGTTATTTGATGCCAAACGAAAATTTGATTGCTACCAATTCAAGTCGTCACCGTCGATGATAAATGGATTCATCGTTATACTTCAGGCAACAATCAAAACAATTGGTTGCTTCTGGTGAATCTTCTCCAAAGAAGGCGAAGATGATCGCATCGGCCTGAAAAGTTAAGACGAAGAATTTTTCAGGTACGCAAGGCGTCATGATCACTAATATGAGTAACTGAGATTTACACAGTTGTCTAGAGAGTTATGATGCTTACTGAAACAAAAGTGTTTCAATGTTTCGAGTACCATATCTTGGATTTTCTAAGGATTTATTGATTGACTTTCGTAATTGTTTACCTAACATTAAATAAGCTATTTTGCATATTATTTTATTAAATTTAAATTTGAATAATGTTATACTGCAATTATTCTCATCCTTTTTGAAAACAATACATGAAAAAAGATGACTCTAAAATTATGAAAATTACACTGTCATAATATCATTGTAATAAATAAGAAACCTAATATGGTGTCAGACTTGTATATAAATTGAATGCTTACTAAATATTATTTAATATATTTTCTATTAATAAATTAATGCGTCGATTCGGAAAGGTGTATAAAATAAAACAGAAATGTATGCAAGACTCATGAAAATGACTTAAACTACAGAAACTGTTTTAGAATCTATCACGAAAAAATGAAAAATAAATTATTATTATAGACTTTTAAAGCATTGTGTAGATCAAATATTTTGACAATGATTTTTTTTAGAAAAAAAAATAAAGGTACAAATATATTAATGGTGAACTGAAAAATTAATAGCCAAATTTGTAAGAATTTTTTTTTTTACCTTCTTAAAATTAATTAACATAAATTCAATCAATATTTATCCTTTATCGTTGTTTAGATATTTTTAAGCATGGCTATTAAAATTTATTACAAATATAAATATTAAAAAAATCCAAATAATAAACAGGAAATACTACTGCTTTTATTTAAACCTTTTATATCTGTCTATACAAGAATCAAACGTGCTGTCTCATAAGAAGTTCTATTTGATCGAGTTTTATTAAATATGTATAGAAACTGCTGATACTTTTCATTCGTACTATTGCAATAATATATCTTAAAACTTATGAAATATATATTCTAAGCTTTTCTATTTCAATTTTCTGTTTCTGAAATTCCTTCAAACGATTTCGTTTTACTAGTGAATTGAAAACATTCTAAAATTAATTTTAGTTCCATTTTATATGCAAAGTTTACCGAAACCAGACATCTTGAAATAGTTTCGAAAGTATCTCCTGTATGTAGAAGAATTCTTATGCTATAATATAAATTCAGGAAGCACTTATGAATTTTAATGTGGTCGTGGTTGTTTAGTGGTCATGTTCACGGACTCACGGCCTATGTTGTTTTCGTCCACTCGTGATCCCAGCCTCGTGATCCCAGCCACAAAAGCCCCGCCGAGTAACGAGATTAATGCACATCAAATCTATTCGAAAAGGCAAGTTCTCCCTTTGCTGTAGTGTGGAAGTGTGTAAATGGGAGGCACCAGGTCAGGTTTCGTCCTCGCTACTTGACTGAGGATCAGGATTGCGAGGTCCATTGCCAATAGCCCTCGTGTTCCTTTTCAGTACGAGGTTAATAGAAACGATACAATTATTAATGATGATTATTAAATGTTACTTTTCAAACTTCATGTTTTGAGGAGATGAAATTTCAAAATAAACAAGCCTAATAATGAATTCTTCTTATTAACACATCGATCAATAACTCCCGAGACTAACCCAGAGATGGTGCTCGTAGTAAACCAGTAACCAGGTCTTTCTAGAGTACTAATCTTTGCTTGAAACGTGTCAAAATTTTAAGTCGATCGGACCAGGAAAAAGGTTTTTTGAAGTGAAGTGAAAAAGGTTTTTTCCAAGTGGGTGCCGCGATTGCTTTCGATGGAGCAACGAGTCGATGATTCAGAAAGCTGTTTATCGCTATTTACTCGCAACAAAAAGGATTTCTTGCGAAAAAAAAAATTGGGGGAAAAAAAAAAGATTTGGAAAAGCGTTGAAACGATTGTATCACCCTAAAAGGTGATTAACAAAAGGTGTTATGTTGATGAATAAAAAAAATTTTGCAAAAAAAATGTTGTTTTCAATTTTAGACTCGGGAGTTATTGATCGATGTGTTATTTATTATAGTTATTTGCACAGGAAAGCAACCAGACAAGGTCACAAGAAAACAATCCTCGCAAGTTCATTTAAATTTTCCTTCAGAAGCACCCTCTTAACCTCCTCAGTCCCAGCACCATCTGTAGGAGACATTAAACAACACTTTCAAAAAATGCATCCAAGCTAAATAAAAGACGCCATTGGTACCCAGAATTAGTTAATTTTCTTGTTAATAGATGGTAGTTCTGAAAAAAATAAGGTTTTTAGTGAAGATTTTGCATTCGTAGCTTATTTATTGTAAATTTTAAATGGTATTTTCCGAGAGAAAGAAAATTATACGCTTGTTCATCTCTAAGTGTTCATATTTTTTAATATATGTGTAATAAAAATTATTAAACTCACTGTTGAATTCCTTAAACTTTCTATTTATATATAACATTGTTAATTTCTCACTCAAATCTTCCCACTTCTGATTTAGAACACTGTTATTTCAGTATTGCCTGTAGGAGACATTGGGTCTATGGCTATCAAAATCATTCGATATGAAATTATAATTATGGTATATATTTCAGATTGGAATGATATTCATCAAATGTAGATATTTAACCCCTCAACTGTGACATATATTTCAGAAAAATGGTCCAAAAATTGAAAAAAATTTTGACTGTTTAATTTCGTTCTTTATATTATTATAAAAGTTAGAAAGTGGTTTTTTATTACAAAAATAAAATTTTAAGTATACCATTAATTAAAAATTAAATAATTAATTAAAATTAATACCTAATTAATTAATTATAGCTAAACTGTACTCTACATCGGTGTCTGAATTGGAACATGGCAAAAAAAAAAAAAAAAGAAAAGAAAATTATTAGCAAAAAAAAAACTCCCTGAAAACAACCGAAACTAAATGAGAAAGCGAAACTCTGCCTTTGTTTATCAATCCAAGTGTGTCTTAATTTATCTGACAGCACCCACAATTTCCCTCCCTCGACTGAAGTCGTAATCGGTGAAAACCTAAGACCATTAATGCCATCTATTAGGAAAATAGTGGATTAAGTATCCTAAAATAGAAACTAACTCAGCTCGGGCTTCACAAAATAGAAACGTTAATTTTTCTCCTGCCCAAAGTCAGTTCGGGCATCACAAATTCTGCACGTAGTAGTTGCCAGAACTGGATTCGGGAGACTCTGGCAAGGGGTTAAAGGATACAGGAAAGAATCTGCATCTGTCAGGAAATGAAAAGAACCGTAATTAGTGATCACTGTAATTATGTCTGATTTTATATTTCCCAGAATTGGAATGTATTGGGTAGAAAAAGCTATAAAACTCCCGTACTCGCAGACAACATTTCTTGGAAATAGCGATTTTTCAATAAGAAACATATTAAAATTGAGAAATTATTTAATAATATAAGATAAAGAGAAAAAACGAACGATAAATTTTGGAAAGTAAAGACTCTTGTGCAAACAGTTTGGACAGGAATATTTTCTGATATGAAATTTTACATTATGTTCATTATGTTAATTATTATGAATGAGTCATTAAATTAAGATTAAAGTAATATTTTAAATTAACATAATGATGTCATTTTGTCCCAATGTCTCCTACAGGAGACTTCTTAATTTCTCAAAAATAAAAATTAAAATAATTTTTTTTTTACATTTTTTCAGTACTTTTTCTTGGATTTAGAACTTATTGATACAGACTATTCTAAAATTTCTGGTTAAAAGTTGACCTTTTGTCTGAGCAGGTTATTTCAGTTCTGTTACGATTGATTGATTGTTTTAGTAATATCGCGCCAATAATCAACGCGAAATCTACGTGTAATGAACCTCGTAAATTTGTGCTTCGGTCAAATGACGAGGACGACCCTTAAGTTGGTACCACTCTCTCTGCATGTTAGAATTAATAAAAATCAAGTAATTGATAGAGTATACTCATAAAATATAGACTCAAATATATGCGCCTGATTATGGACTTGCTCCTGAAACAAGAGTAAGTTTTCCTAAAAAAAAATTTTTTTTGAACGATTTTATTCAAAAACGTTTCAATTATATCAATCTTTATCTAAGTTACTATTAATTAAAAAGTGTTGTCCGTATATAAATAAGTATCGTAACAAATGATTCTACTAACGCTATAGATTAGAAATAAAATAGAAAATCAATACTAATAGCTTACCAATTTTTTACAATGAAACATACAACAAAATACCAACAATTGGTACTTAATATTATATTATCGTAGGACTGCTTTATTAAAGAAAATCTAATAGAAAGGAGATTCACAACCTAATACCATAACATAGTTATGCTATTAATAATATTTTACAACCTAATAACAAGGTTATTAGATTCACAACCTAATAACCTATGCATAGTTATGTATAGATTTTTTTCTTTAAAATATATTTGACTGCAACATTTGAAGATTTTGTTTTTCGAGGGTTGCTTGAATTTTTAGTCATTGATATTCGAGATTGTTTAAATTTTAAACAATACCTTTCAGAAGCTATTTAAACCCCATGAAATAGTGCCCTCTTACCTTTTGTGCTGAAGTATGATGATTAAATATTAAAAACCATTAAACTACAACTCTCTTTCTACGTAGAATTATTTTAAAGTATTCATTTGATAAAATTTCAAAACTTCGAAATAAATATATTATTAAAAATTGCATCAGAAAATTATACTTAGAAAATCCTATAGTTAAAAATATAATACATATTCATTATAAATATATATTTGCATATAACGTTAAATTATAAAAATACGTTTATGAAATGGATGATAGCTTTGCATTGATTTGTTATTCAAAAGTAAATTTAAAGAATTTGTTATACAAAATTAATAAAATTTAAAGATAACATAATGTTTAAAATATAATTTTCTACCTTTTATTGTGAAAAATCATGAAACTATTTTCATGACAATATGGTCTTTAAATTTCGCGGAACCATACATAAAAGAAATATAAATATCGTCAAACAATATGTAAATATTTTAAATTAGTAACATAACGACTTTTAAACACTTAATCGCAAGTATTATACTTAAAAGAATTTCCTAATTATTCTTATGTAATCTTCCTTCATGTTTGTGTTGAATTTGATTAAGCTAATGTAGTGTTAAAATCTCTTTTTTTTAAAAGTGTAGTACCAGGAAATAACCTTTGAGCAGCATTGAAAATCTTTCTTTTTCAATCGAGGACATTTTTTTTCAAAAAACAAAACCAACAAAATAATTTTAATTCCACACAATTACTCATTATTCATTTTCTGCTAATTATAATCACCAAATTACATACTACCCTTAGTTTTGTTATAATTTAAGTAAAGTTCATGAGCTGAGTTGTAAGAGCGTCTATCTTGTAGAGGAAAAAAATAGAGATAACACTCGCATAAAAAGATTCTATCACAATCTATGCAAACGTCCATATTGATAGAGGCTCTTCTCTCTTAAATCTGAATAACAATTAATTCAAGTAATGCAAACTAGAAAAAAAAATCCCTAAATTCCCTAGGGAGACCTCGCTGAATAACTTAAAGGGAAAAATTGCTCTAAGTATAATTTATTCTTGTCAAGGAGAAACTCTAATTTAAATAACAATGTAGTTAACTGTCTAGGACAGAGTTAAGGGAAAAAAGAAAGGGAAAAAAAAACCCAACATCGCTCAAAAGTTGTTTTAATCTGGAATTGCATTAGAATATCAAGTGAATCTACTTGAATTAATTTAGGAATGGTGAGACTTGTGATGAAAATATATCCTCTTCATCTTTCTGAAGTGTATAGGTCCTCTCTCACTATTTAGTGCTTTTAATTCAAGATTTTAATTTAGCCTCATATTTGTATATTTACAAATGGAGCTGGAGTCTGTTTATTTTAAATTAAAATGTTATACATTGAGATAAATATTTTATTAAATGTTAAAAAGATTAAGTTGGGCATTTTCTTTTTCTTTTTTGAAAATAAAATTAAAGTTATACAGAGGATAAGAAAGAATAGGTCGGAAGAAATATTTTTGCTTGATTAGTATACTGAGTGCCTTTAAGTTAATTGAATTTTCTTTTTTTTTATTTAATTGAAAATAAAATAAGTAAATTATCTAACTTTTTTCAAAAACCTTAATCCTATTTTTATTATATTATTTTAGGGGTTTTTCTGGTTCGACCAAATAAATTGCGCCATATAAAATTATTCTAATTTAAATTTGATTATAACCAAGACTTTTAAAGAAATTGATTACTATACGAAAGAAATACTATTGGTTCTCTTTTTAAGAAATAATTAACCCAGTGGAAACGAACGAATAATACAAAGACCACAAAATTTCAGAAAAAAAGAAAATTAAATTTTTCAAAAAGGTGAAGTAAAAGGAGATATCAAAATGATTAAATTTGTAAGCCCTGCAAATATCAATTTAAAAATGCATATGCTAATGAACTATCAAAATTTAAGTATGCATTTAATTGCAGTAACAATAAATAAATATAAAAAATAAATAGAAATAAATAGCAAAAATTAAAAAAAAATGTATAAAATAAATAGTTAAATGAATATAAAAATAAATAAATAAAAATAAAATTTAATAATTAAATAAACATAAAAACTAAAATAAAATAAATATGTATTAAACTAAAAAAAAGTAATAAACACGAATAAATAAGCAGAAATAAATAAATGAATAAAATAAATAAATATAAAATAAATAAATGAATAATAATAAAATGAAAATAAATAAATGAATAATAATAAAATGAAAATAAATAAAATAATAGTGAAAATATAGAAGTAAAATAATAATGAAAATAAATAAATAAAATAATAATGAAAATAAACAAATAAAATAATAATAGAAATAAATAAATAAAATAATAATGAAAATTTGCTTTCAATTTTGCTTGAGTTTTTCTTGCATATTTTGTAAATATTTGTTAACTAACAATGAGAATTGAGCTACTAGACATATTGATGCAGTTAAGTGTTAGTTAAAATACTTTTTATCGAATGCGTCCCGACGAAGGATACTGGACTTTTCCCTAATTTATGTATTTTTGTTTCTATAAAATATTCCAGTAATACGTATAATAATATCATGTAACCTCAGTACTTCTCAAATGCAGATGGAAATTAAATGATTCTTCGCTGACTTAAAAACTTGGAAAAATAGTGGTTGTGATTGTGATATACGTTCATTAGAATTTAAAAAAGAATGACGAAAGCAACATTCAAGAAAAAGTACATATACACCACACTTCAGCTGATTCAGAATAATGTATCTCAAGTGGTCCAGAACTATTTAATACTTAAAAAAATAATAGTAGTTATTTGTTATTAAGCTAGTATTGTGCATGAGGATATCACTAGATCAAATAGAGAAAAAATGAAATTAGTTCAAATATTTACTAAATTAATAGCTAATCGATAACGGAAAATGATATATCTTGTATTGTAAAGTTATGGCACTAGAAAGAATACAGGAACGAACAACTGTCAATTATCCTCAGAGACATGAATACAAACAAGATCCAAGTTTCTAAACAAACTGCAACTGAGAACTCTAGTTAGTTGAGGAGCGAGAGCTATAAATCTGCTTCTGCGAGATGTTTGCTAGCAGTCCGGGAGGAACTCAATTTATTTGAGCAGTCGATAGAGTGTAAGGAATCCATGCAGGTCCAGGAGAGAAGAAAGACCGCAGACTGATCAATTGACAAGCATTTGGTTCTTCGAGGCAAGAACTTCTTTTTCTCTTCTGCTGAGCTCTTCCGATAGCTGCACGGGTATAAATACTTATTCCGCAAGTGCGTAAGTAGAATACTTGCAATTTGTGAGTAGAAATTAGTTGTTCCAACGTGCCGCCTTATGGCATAGTGAGTGGGTGGCCAACAGCTTAAAGAGGACCACTGACTACTAAGTGAGAAAACATAACAATCATATTTTAGTTCAATTTATGAACAGCTACAATATGGAATATGATTACTAAACGGGCGCAACAGTGTTCAAAGTGGCTTAGTTCAGTTTCAATACCGAGTTTTAATTCAATTGGCAGCAAATAATATTGTTTTATCGTGGCAGTTCTAAAGCACTGAAGAGTTGCTGGGTACGGTTAAGTGCAGTAATATGTCTCCCTAGAACTACTTAAATATTTAAATAGGGATTAAGGAGGCAGTACACCTTCAAAACACAATTTTCGGTCAAGATATAGATTTTTTGTTTGTTTTTCCTCTTTCATTTAATTTAAATCTTGTACCTTTAGGAATATGTTTGAATTTTGTTCCCTATCTTATTCAGAAGCTGAGTTTCAGCAGTTTTAATACGTGGTCTGTTTTTTTTCAACCTCCGATTGGCTATAATAAAAAGATGGGTGAATATAAAAAAAAAATAATTTTATTACCAAAATTAATATACAACAAAGGTTACTTTTCTACATAATCACCTTGACGATTGAGGCATTTGTCATATCTGTGAACAAGCTTTGCAATACCCTCTTCACGAAATGTTGCCTCCAATTGGGGTGAGTTGAGACCGTTTCTTTGAGCTAATGGTCAGTTTGGAAGCGCTCTCCTCCCCCCAAGCCACTTCTTCAATTCAGGAAAAACTCGCACACTATGAAGACCAGGAATATGGCAGCTAGCTGGTGTGCGCAGTAGACTACTGCGCATCTCCCCCTATACACGCTTTGTCATTGCCGAGTCCAACACGCACTTTCTTGTTGAACTGCAGTCATATAAACATGGCTGCCTCTATTGATTCTCCCGCCAAGTGTGAATTTCGAAGTGCTATTCGTTTCTTGCAGGCAGAAGGGAATTGTACAGCAGAAATTCATCGAAGAATGAGTCGAGTGTATGGAGACAGCTTTATGAGGGATGGTGTTGTTCGTGAATGGTGTCGAAAGCTTAAAGATGGCCGAACTGCTTCCCCAACTAAATGGCTTATCGAGTAATTTAAATGGGACATTTTCGAACATCCATCATATGGCCCCGACCTAACGCCAAGTGACTTTCATCTTTTTCCTGAATCGAAGAAGTGGCTTGGGAGGTTGCGCTTCCAAACTGACCAGGAGCTCAAAGAAACGGTCACAACTCACCTCAATTCATTGGCGGCAACATTTCATGAAGAGGGTATTGCAAAGCTTGTTCACAGATATGACAAATGCCTCAATCGTCAAGGTGATTATGTAGAAAAGTAAGCTTTGTTGTACAATACTTTTGGTGATAAAATTATTTTTTTATATTCACCCGTCTTTTTATTATAGCCAATCGGAGGTTGAAAAAAAACAGCCCTCGTATGACGGATCATGAATTTCTCTGATCGGAAAGCCCCCAGAGAAAACAACATTTTTCATAACTGCAAAACACAATATCATAAACCGTTATGCATCAATGAACCAGAAATTTTATATACATGTTTTTCAAATACATATACATAGAATAAGGCTGTCCTTGAGATTTTGTACTGAGTATAATTGTTTTTATATCGCACTAAAGAGAAAATTGCAATGACATATAAAGAAAATTTCAGTGTCCGGAACTCGAATTCCCATAGCGTCTTACGGAAGGACTGTGTTAGCAAAATAATAGTTTATTCCTGAAATAAAGCTATATTCTGTATTATTCAATTTACAAAATGTCAATATATTTTCTTTTCTTTTAGTCTCCCATGTTTTGCCTAAAGTCTTTATTTTTGCTCTAATTTGAATAAAATGCCCTTTTGACAGTAAAAATATGCACTAACAAACTTTTCTTGGGAGATTTTCTAATTTTGAAGCCCCAAAAGATCATAAGATATGCATTTTCAGTTAAAATTTACGTTAATTCAAGACATTGTCTCAAAAGACTTACTGTTACCTTAAATACGAAAAAAGTACAAATATATTCAACAGTCAACTTTTGAACGTAATTCTCCTGCAATGGTTCTCTGTATGGTCTAGCATTATCGTTTTGTAGGATGAAAAAGTCAATTACTTCTATATTACATATGTCCTAATATAATTGATCCTTAAAAGGGCCTCTTAGAACCATATACAGGTCAGTGCTGCCATCTAAAAAATATATCTGCTGCACCTCCCCCCCATATACTGAATTAATAATTGCCATCTTGACATTTCTTTGAGTAGTTTCCATTTGATAAAACTACACACACTTTTAAAGCCTATTTACAACCAGGTGTTGAATGACGTTAAACGACAGCAGCTTCACTAATTCGTGTCATATTCTGATGAAACGTGTTTTACGTATACTGCGTAACGTATATGAAAAAAAAAAAAAAAAAAATTGGCAGTGTAATCGCAAATTTTCTAATTTTTTTAAAAAAAATTTTAAGCCAGTGTGTTAAGAATATATTACTCAATGAATAAAATATAAAATTAAATGTTTGCGTATTATATATTATACTTTAACAAAAATAAAGTCAGATCTATGAGATATTTTAGTTGAAATATACCAGAATCTATAAACAAATCTATGTTATAAATCAATTCTTTATGATGTAATTTTCTTTCAAACAATGAAGTAAGCAAAAAAGGGTCGATTACTTGATTATTGCCGGAACATACAATTAATCAGTAAGTAGGTTTTCATTGTATTAGATTTAATAAAAAAATAATGATAATCGTCTTAAAAGTATTTAAGTGATGAAGTGTATCTATAACAAACCTCGTTTTATTTGTATTATTATACTTCCTTAATGATTCTTAATATTTGTATTTATGCTTATAATAATTTATTTTTTAAACTCATCTGAAAATTTTAATGTCCGGAACAAACTAAATAAATAAGTAAAAAATAAAATTAAATAAGTAAATAGAAATATAAATAAATAAACAAGGAAATAAAAACAAAGAAGTAAGTAAATAAAATAAAATAAAATAAATAAGTAAAAGTATAAATAAATAAATCTATAAATATATAAGTAAAAATATAAATAAATAAATAAGTAAATAAATAAATAAATAAATAATAAGAAGAAGAAGAACAACAACAACAACAATAATAATAATAATTGAAAAATTAATAAATAAGTAAATAAAATAACAGAAAACAAAACAAAATTAAAAAAAGTTAAGAAACCCCCATAAAAATAAAAAAATAATTAAATTGTTTTGTTAATTTCCTCTTTTCATGAGCTAACTTTTTTTCTTGTGTTTTTTCAAAATAGTAGCATTATTCAACATGAATATTAATTAGCGTATGATAGCGGACTTCCTAACCCCAGGCGTTACAGAACCAATTACTATTGTGAAAAGAAAACAACTTCTCCAATTTCTTAATGTGTTTTTATTTCCATTCACAGAACATTCCAAAGTACAAAAACGTCTCCGTTGTTTACAACAAAAAGAATAAAATACAGACGATTTTGCCATAAAAATGAAGTATGAAATTATATATTAAAATAAAAGCAAATGATAAATTATTAAAGTAGACAATAACATTCTGATCGAATATTAAATTAAAAGCAGATAATAAAACATTAAAATAAATATATCTTAGCAGTGCAAATATAAATTAAGCGAAGTAAATGTAATTATCACAATCTTAATACATTGTAAGGTCAATCTTATTAAGCCTAACACCATATACCCTTTATTTTATGCCTACGCATTTTTGTTGACGCCATTTTTCTCAAAACAACAACATGTTGGGGCATGTTAACAAGTAAAATTTCATAAGCATCTAAGACTTCGCCAGTAAAAGAAATGAATTTGGTATGTTTTACGTTAAAGAAGTCATACTTATATGTTCGAAATAAAGGTTACTTTGTTTGAACTTTGGAGTTCGAATAGACTACTAAGTCTTTTTTATTCATGGCTTTTTCCATAACTTTACCCATAACACATCGGTATGCTCAGAACTATACATCTTTACTGCACTGGACAAACGATACAAATTAGCGGCAAACCGTACAACCTCACACACAACCCCAGAAAAATATTTCATCCTAATCGGACGAGGACTGTCAATACAAATAGGGGGAACATAGATTTACATCACGAAATGCTTCACATAACTCATATTGCTTTTTTCCCCTTATAACTCATATTTTCCCCCATTTGCCTGAGGGGATGTTCCTCATAGAATGCCCGGAACCGCTTGTGAATAATTGGGGATGCGACAAAGGAATGAAAAGGATTCTTTCTCCCCCTCCGCATATTTCGTCTCTTTTTGAACGATGCTTTCCTTTAGAAGGCTTCTGAGTTATGAAGTCAAAATATTAGGAAAGGTACCGGGGAAAGGATGCGTTGAAATATTGCGGATATTTGTTATTCCGGTTTTGTGCTGGCCTCTAAACGATCGCCGGGGAGGTTGCTTTCTGTTTTCCTGTTGGAGAATGCATGCAAGTTTGTTGGCTGAGTATAATGGGATTGCAGTTATAAGTGGTATAAATCTGTGTGTATGGAGGAAAATAAAAATTCTAAGGGCCGCTTTAAGAGGTTAAAAATCTATTTTAGAGTTTGGAAACACTGTGTTATTGAGTTTTTATAGAGTTTTTCTTAAATTTATTCTGTATATTATAAAAAATCTGTTATACGCGAACACAAGCACACACACACAGCGTTCGTGTGTGTTTATTTGTGTACAGTTCGTGTGTGTTTATTTGTATGTGTGTGCGCGTTGGTGTGTGTGAATTTATCCATTTTATATAGCCTGTTACTGAAGGAGGAAGTTGGACCCATTATTCTAGATAAACTTTGTGACATTGGGCTATTTGCGGTTTCTCTTCACTAACCTTGGGGACTTTTAATTAAGATTGATTGCTTTTGCAAAACAACCTTTGCCCAACCAAAAATGAAACATCAATATGTAGATAGAAAGCAGGTAGAAATGAAGTGAAGCGGGAGAGTTAGGAAATATGTAAACTCCGACTGAAAGTCGTGATAGAGAGGGTTGAAGGAGGAGTTGAAAGAGAGGTTGAAGTAGGTGATTGGATTAAAAGTTGAGTAATTCCAGAGATTTAGTTATTCCAGTGTTCAACAATTGTTCCAGAGTCTGAGTTGTAGTCGAGGAAGGCTTAATGGTTAGAATCTGTTAGATTATTATTGGTGGGTTGAATTAAGGTAGTAAAATCCTTGCCCGGGAGAGCATTAATAATTGTCGTTATATTAAGTAGAAGTTAATAAATTGCATAATTAGTGTTCTAGTGTCTCTTTGATTGACTTATTGAACCTTGGTGTTTAATCATTGAATTTAGTTCTGGCACAAAAGGTAGCCCGGAGTGGGCAGGCGTCACAATTTTGCTTATAAAAGTCGGAAGCCAAGTGCATATTTTATATGTTATATTCCGTTATTTTACAATGTTCAAATTTTCAGCCGATTTATATTTTCAATTATGATTTTTTTGTATTTCTTTTGTTGATTTTTCGTTAACTTTTAATTTGGTATTTCCTATTTTTGAATTAAACAATCGGGTTTTTTTTGCCTCTGATTTTCATGCACTTCTTCATTCATTAGTTTTTGTTTCTTCATTATTTTTATGGTTATATACTATTTTTTGTAATGAATTCATTTAAATTAAATTTATTTTTTTAATTTTTCCTACTCTTTTAATGCTTTTTGTAGGATATTCAACTTATTTTATGACACAAATCCCGTTCCGTATCTAGTTTATGTGATCACGCGCTATAAATTTGTAAGAAACATGTCTTTTACGGTTTCACACTCGAATGGATATTTCCCTATAGACTTTTTGTCTGCAGCTAAAATACCTAAAGATACCTAATTCTAATACCACATGATCTGAAGAAATCCTTGCTTATACATTCTAAGCAGGGAAATTTTCGCTCTCTTCTGCTTTTTCTACGAAAGCGAAAAGAGGCATTTGGCATCCGTGGCTTTCATGATAGAATTATTATCACTCCTTTTGACTCAACCCCGGAAGCAAGTTGACGTAAATCGCGTTTCGTCCATCGTTTTCTCAATGTAACTGCCCCTCTCTCTCGTATTATACCAATAAACTCATAAAGCTCTGAAATATTTAAAATTTCTTTATTGTGAAAATTAAAAAAATATAGATTTTGAAAGAGTATCGTATTTTTTTTAGTTATTATTAAGAATAAACTGAGATATATGAATAAAATTCATTCGGAATTAATTTATCCTTGTGTACATTAGGTTGTTAAGACAGAATAAATCTGTTGAGGCTCACAATAAAGGCTTTCACAACATGAAGAGATGAGGGAATAAGTTTATGCTTCTAGATAGTGAATATGTAGGAAAGTCTTAAGGATAATATATAAAAATTTTAAGTTTTTTGTCTCCGATATTTTTAGAACTTAATAATATTATAATTGAAATTAGGCAATACTGCGGATTATATCAATCTACTGCTTCCTGAAACCAAAACATAAATATATCTTGAGGTTATTTCTCAGTATAATTATTAAATCGTATAATAATTTATATATAAGTTTTAGAAGGGGAGTAGAGAGTTTAGAACACATGCCATTAATTGTCTTGAAATAATTCACTTCATATAAAAGCTGGAAAATAAAATATAATGGAATTACAAAATTAATAAATACAGCTAAATGTTCGCGGAATAAATTTTAATGGCTATATTTTAAATAACAAGATTTTTTGAATTCAAACTTTGTGTTTAGCATTGCAAAAGGTTTCGGCATTTTAATCGTTTATTCAAAACAAACACGTATAAGTTTCTAACCTTTTGATCTTTGCAGAGTTTAAATTCAAATTGTCGATAGAATTTTTTTACGTAAATTAACGGATGTTTCACGCAGTTTCTCCAAATAAGCGGTTCTTATGCAAATAAAACCCACAAAACAAACTATTGATCAACACATGCAAATATTTAATCTTATTCTCTTTAAAAACAGATTCTATGTATACTATTTAAAAGGTAGTTTCCTTAAATCAAAAACCGGCGGTAATATAGCGACATAAACGGATAGAAATATTCGTAATTGTTTTTGTTGAAGCATGTGGCCACGGTTGCCTAGCGGTAATGATCGCGCTCTTGTAGCTGGAATTGCTTTCGTCGAGTCATGAGTTGGAGACCTGATGCACGTTAAATATGTCGAGATTCTAAGCCCCTCCAATGGTGTGATGTGAAAATTTGCGGAGGAATGTAGCACCTTAGATGTCGTCGTTGTCATTTGACCGAAGTTCAAGTTTACGATATCCGTCGCCAATAGCTCCCGTGCTGTTTCTAAGTGCGACGAAAATAAAAATCAATCTAAAATTGTTGCAGCATTTAAATGTTTTAAATTTGTTTTTAATTCATTCGTACTTTAAAAATTGGTGTACATTTTAACAGTTTTATTCTCTTGATAACTCATCTATACAATCTTTGTACATTTACTGGAAGTTGCAGTTTGTTTCACATAGGTTGTTTATATTTCGAATATATTCCATGCAGCAATGGATCATACTTTCTGTCGAGGATCAATTCTAATCCTTAGGTTATAAAAACTCCTCGTATATATAAAATGTAAAAATGTATTATATCGGAGTGAAAGAATGAGCATCGAAAGAATGTGATCAAATTTAGCATTTTACAAAAAGTTAACTGAAGCATTTTATAGTATATACCAATTTATTTTATGATTTTATCTTGTTGCAATTCCCAACAAACAAGGAATAATATAAAAAAAAAAAGAATTTTGAAAGTAAATTCCTACTTAGGTCAACGATTTCTTTTTATTTTATTTACTTTTTATTAAATAATTACAATTAATATAAATATGTATATACAATGACAGAATCACAGTATTAAGTGGCAAAAGAAATTTTTTTTCCAGCGATCTACACACTTCTTTACTGACGGTATTTATTAATAAATTTATATCCTGCTAAATATCTTATAGAAAAGAAAATTTTTTTTCTCCCATATAAAACTAAAATTAATTATTTGAACAATCAAGTAAAAAAATCTTACGCTTCAACGAGATTCGTTCGGAAGGCATGAAGATTCTACTCCGACACTCTACCAACTTTGCCATTGCAAGACAAATTACATAGTAGAAGCATTGGTTTGTTTCTTAATTCATCCGGTAAATTAAATAGTTGGAATGCAATTTATCCCTACTACCCTTGGCGACAGGAATTATTTGGCGGTATTTTGCCAAATGTGTCTACACTGTTCGACTTCGCAGACTTAGTGTTCAGCCAAAAAAATCGCCAAGTTCGGCAATTTTTCAAATCGTGCCAAGTGGTTGGGCTAAACTGCATTTTCACCAATTAAATTTACTTCATATTTGAAAAAAAACTGTATTAACATCAAGTGTCATCCACTACAAATTTATATATATATATATATATATATATATATATATATATATATATATATATATATATATATATATAGGGAGAGTGTGAACTAATAGTAGGAACTTAAAAAAGAAGACAGTTTCACGATTGAGTTTGTAAGAAGTAGTAGAATGTTCGTCAAGAATTCGAGTCTCGCTTCCGTCAAGAGCCATCTGGAGGATTACTAGAGTTCGGTAGTTAAATGTGTGTGTGTTAAACATATATTAGATATTATAATTCTCACCTAGTATTATTATATAATACTATTCACTCACTAATAACTACTACTACTAACTACTAAAACTAACTAATCATCATCACCTCAGATTTCAGTTCACGGTTGTCCTTAGACAAAAAAACACATCGGGTTGTATAACAACAACAATATTTATTCTTCTTACCACCGCTCGTTTACAACAGCTCCTCTCGGAGATTCGGTCAGGTCCCGACTCAGGGGATCGTGTGACATCACACTCTCTCCCTTTACAAATGAACGCCCTCTAGAGGCAGGCTCTAAGTAGGAAAGTTAACAGTTCGGCCATCCTGATATACAATTGTCCCAATTGTGCAGTTCCAATTAACACAAAAATCATTAATAACTGATACACTTTAAAACCATTAACTATCATACACAAAATATCAATGTTTAAATTCCTCAAATACTTAAAATAGCAATATCAATAATTACACACAAACATCATTACTTAAATTCCTCAAATACTTAAAATATCGAATATCAATAATCATACACAAAATATCAATGTTTAAATTCCTCAATTGCCTAAAATGGGAAATATCAATAACTATACACAAACATCAATACTTAAATTCCTCAAATAACCTAAAATAGCAAATATCAATAATTATACACAAACATCAATACTCAAATTCTTCAATTACCTAAAATAGCAAATATCAATTACCGTATACAGATAAAATATCAATAATCATGCACAAATCATTTTACATAATCACCCTTATATCTACATTTCACAACAAATTATCTTTCATTCCACAACGCACATATAAAGAAAATCTTTTTTTTTCTTAAGTAATAATTCTAATTTAAGGCTTCAAAACAAAAATCTTAGTTATCATACAGTTCAAATATTATTTCTCTTTCATAACAAAATACTAAAATTACCAAAACACTTTAAAATACTACTTCTCAACATCTTTTAGCGTGCTTACATACACATCACCTTCTCCTTTTTTTTTTCTTTAAAAAAATTACATAAACACATTCATATATTCATATCGAGATATCAACACAAAATTCATATTTCAAAATATTGAACTCATACACATATTTTTCTTATCAAATATAATTTCAAGCATCGATTACCACATAAACAAATTTAAAAAGTACTCATCTCTAACAAATTACTATTTTCATACTTCAAAACATCGAATATCTGTATCCTCATAAAGGTTAATTCATACAGTTGTAAATATTAATTTTTCTTCTTCCTCCTTTTTTTTAATTTTTTACACATTTAAAATATTAATTCTCCTTTCGATATTCTCATTTTCATAGAATATGCTTAACTCTTATAGACTCAAAAAGGTTCACACATGAAACAAAGAAATTCTTTAACATAACACAATCATCAAAACACAAATCTAAGAATTCCTACAAAAAGATCATTCCTAAATCATTGCAAAATCACATTCTTATATCCTTACAAAAGCACATTCCTAAATAAATCCTTACAAAATAAATCATTACAAAATTGTATCCCTAAATCTTTACATTCCTAATTCAATACATTCCAAAATCCTTACAAAATTATATTCCCAATCATCACAAAATATAATAAAATATTCCTACATCATTATTTTCATGCATTGCTTTAATACCCAGAGTTTTTATAGCAATGTCCTTTACGACTCAATCTGCTGATTTAGATGACGAACTGAAACATGTTTCCATTTTGTCCAGTTTAAAATTCCATATTGGTATTTATGTATTACTCAGGATTACATTAAAGTATAGAGTAGTGTAATAATTAAATTTAAATTTTTATAATAATTCATATTAGCAATTCATTATCATTTTAAGTAATTATTATATGTTTGTAAAATCCATAGAGTTTCACTCATAAGTTATCCATTTATCCATTGTAGCTTAAATTGATACTTGTATTGCAACATTACTGGCTATAATAATTGCTTATCTTATCTTAAGTATATTGAATGAATGTTACTTAAAAATTATTCCTTTAATATGTGATAATAAAAATAGAAGAAAAGGAAAATTTGTTAGGAAATCGTCTTTTTTCTACTGACTTAAACATTTTCTTATTATATTTAATATTCGTTTAAAAATTCCTTTTCTTTTAAAAATTCATTTACATTCTACGATAATAATTTTTCTCTTTTCTTAAAAAAGTGACAGATAAGGCTCAATACACTAGCTCTCTGTCCATACAGGCAGGCGCGGCAAGGCCATAAACAAGGCAGCCACCAAAAGCCTGTACCAGCAGCTATGCTGAATATGTAAAAAATGAAGAAAATGGATATAATCACAAAATGAAAATTGAATAAAGCTGAAATGAAATTGAAGCAAAATGGATATTCGAATAGGCCTAGCAGCACACATTAGTATGAGACTGTTAATGTGGCGCGAAATATGTTTTATCGTCTCAAATTTCCTAGTGTACTTTTGGCAAATTGCTACCTAGAAAAAATGTAATAAGCTATAAAAGAAACAAGGAAGAAAGTGCAGATATAATTACCAAATTTTAGACTCAAAATTTTCATACAATATTTTGCTTTGTTAGTTTCAAAATTTCATAATCAAACTTCGAAAAAATTTTTAGTTAAAGATTTAAAATTTAAAACAAAAAACATATTCTTTATCCAAGATTTTGAAAGAGTTAAATCTAACTCACAACAGATAAAAGTAATTCATACACATATTGTGACATATGTGATTAAGATTATACAATGCAAAAGTTTTGAGGAACCTTTAAATGAAGATTTTATATTTTGCATTGTTGCAGATATGAATAATATAGTTGTTGAATATGAAAAGTCTGTCAAGAATATTTAATAAACCTCTCTCAATGAATAAATCAAGATTAGAAATAATATCCAAAGGAATCAAACCTGAATTTTGTTGTTAACATATTTTGAAGACATTGAATAAAAATATGACTGTAAATGTACACTGTGCAAGTTTAAGAGATCTCCACAGCTAGATCACTAATTCAGTCTTGTAACCTAATGTTGTGTGCTGGAGTAGTTTTTCAGTTAAAAGATCTTACAAATTTATGAAAATCCTGAAAGTGAATAGACATTTATGGTTTAAAACTATAATTTATAAAACTATAAGATATCAGAATAAACTCCCAGCTCTTCAAGATGGGAATATCAAAATTTATTTAAATCAATTTATAAAATAAAGATCCTAGGATAAATTCACAATATTAAAAACCTTGATGTCAATTTAATTTACGTAATCTATTTCAATACATACAGAGTTCCTAAGAATTCCTCTTCGGAAATCTTAAATATCAATATGGACCATCATACAAATTACTGTGAAGAATATTTTTCAAAAATTAATGGATTATCATGATTTATATAATCTCCTAGAAACGTCTTTATATTATTGAACTCGATCGTTACCCTGAGTAGTAGCGATTCATTACGATGCAAAAAGCTTAATAAATGTTTCTTATAGATATGAATATTATCAGTAATTCATTTTAACAATTAAATTAAAATGCATTCTTTATTAGAATATAAATTACTATAAGTTGTGTGGCGATATATATATATATATATATATATATGTGTGTGTGTGTGTGTGTGTGTGTGTGTG
>BMAW01005419.1:39828-67696 GCA_019974015.1 Nephila pilipes
TGTGTGTGTATAAGATAAAGCAATGAATTTATCGTTAAAAAACATAAAAGTAAGAGAACAATTAAAATCCAAAATCTACAAAAAAAAAAAAAAAACACATTTATACAACTAAATAAAAAAGTTGAAACTGAATCAAACTTGAAGCTAATAGGAACCAAAGAATAATTCCAAATAATTCGAATATCCAACAAATCAAAGCATGCATATTCAGACTGGAGACTGAATTGTGGGGTTAAACTAGTTCTATGGTACCAACCCTCCCCCAATGGATCTTGTTCGATAAAATTGGATTACTCCAATATTCAAATTGTAATTTAAAGAAAAGAAACAATAAACAAAGAAGAAAAATTGAATGGCTCAATTACTAATTATTTTTTTATTATTTTATTATTTAATATCTCAATTACTAATTATTTTCAAAAACAATTGTTTTCCAAACTAATAAAATACATTCTTCACTTAAAATCTTTCCAATTAAAATTTTTAAACAAAAACCATCTGTTAAATTATCCAATTATTAATAATCTAAATAAAAATTATCCAGTTAAAACTTATCCATTTAAAAATATCCGCTTAAAAATATCCGATTAAAATTATCCATTAAAAATATCCAATTAAGAATATCCAATTAAAAATTATTCAATTAAAAATGTAAGACTTTTTTCAAAACAATAAAACATTATAATTAAATATTTCCAGTTAAAGATTTAAAACTTTATAAACCACATACCCGAATCCACTTAAGAATCCATAAATTCTATAAGCATGCTCTATGGTACCGTATATATATATATATGGTACCGTAGAGCATGCTTATTCATTTAGTTTCAAACTTGATTCAATTTTTACTCATCTCTTTCACGTAGTTTTATAAACGTTTTCTATTGTTAATTTTGGATTTTAATTGTTCTCTTATTCTTGTGTGTTTTGGTAATAATTTCATTGTCTTATCTTTTACACACACACACACACACACACACACACATATGCGCGTGTGTGTATGAAAGTTAAATATATATATATATATATATATATATATGTGTGTGTGTGTGTGTGTGTGTATTTCACTGTTTGGCTATAATGCGTAACTTGATATCAAAACCTAAACATTTCTATTTTACTTAGAGTGGTATGTGGAAGGGAAAACAATTTTAACTCCATTTTGCATAATTTTGCTGAGCTCATTTCATTATAAAAGTAGTTTGATTTAATTTTAAAGATGTTGTTGAAACATAACACAACTGCAAAAATATACAATTAACGATGTTAAAATATTTATTAAAATTTACTAAAATACACGTTTGAAATAGGATTAGAACGACACATTCAAAAGTTTTAAAATGTTTAGGATATAAGCTTAAAAATGTTTCTCAATTGATGATGAAGAAATAATGGGATATTTTTAAATACTTTCGTTACTTAGTTTATATTCGAAAACTCTTAATTGAATATTGGACTCAGATATGAATTGATTTCTTTGAAGAACATTTTTCCTTTAAAGTGATAAAGTGATTTTTAAATCACATGAAATTAGAAGTATCTGGGAATCTGTTCTGTATTCTGTTTGATCGTATCGAGAAAAAATTCTCAAATTCACAAATTTAAAGTTCTTAGACGGGTGAATTTCAGATATATCTGTAACAGTTTTGAATTTATTTCAGAACCAAATCCCAAGACATCTCTACATTCGTAAACATCGAGGATAAAATATATTTACAATAAATGTAATATTTCAGAACAAGATAGAATTTTAAAGAAAGGCTTGGTAAAAAACATATTGTTTGTTTAATTCTTAATCTAGACATCTGTGCATGTCTGACTATATTTCTGCTTATATAAAATGCACGACAGTAAAACTATAACATTGAAATATCTAACAGAATTTTTCTTTCGCTTTTCTTCTAGTACTCATAAATTTTTGAAATAAAACAAATTAAGTTTATAAAATATTATGTATAATACAATTTTCTTTTCATTCTTGATTTGTGTGGAGTTCTTATATTAAAAACTTACATACGATGTCTAAAAGTATGTAGTACATTTTATTCATTTAAATAACTTTTTTAGTACTTTTTTACATTTTAATGTAAAAAAATAATTAAAAAAATTACTAGTAATAGTTTGTTCAATTTTGTACACTCCTAGTAATATACTTGTTAACTAATAAAACTTTTGTATAGTAAAATTGAGACGCCCGCCCGACCCGGGCTTCATCTTGTGCCATTACTAGATTCAATTATTAAACACTACAACACAATAATTAAAGAGACACTAGAACAATCTTTAAGCAATTTATTAACATATATTTACTATGACAACAACTCCCTATACTCTCCAGGGTAATATTTCTATTAACCTCAAATTAACCCACCAATAGAATCTAACAGACTCTTACCACTAATCCTTCCTCGACTGCAACTCAGACTTTGGATCAACTGTTGAGAACAACAGCAAAGTGACGTCTTGTATCAATCTTTAATCTAACCCTTTAATTCAATCAGCTTATCTATAGCTTCAGCTTCACTTCTCCTACAGCCTCTCTCGCTACTTTCAGCCGGAGTTTATATATTTCCTAACTCACCTACTTCACTTCATTTCTAACTGCTTTACATAATTACTTTACATATTCACGTTTCATTTTTGGTTGGGCAAAGGTTGTTTAGCAAAAGCAATCAATCTCAATTAAAAGTTCCCAAGGTTAGTGAAGAGAAACTGCGAGTAGCCCTAAGTCACAAAACTATGGTAAGAAAATATAAAATTTGAAAATTAAATTTATGAGAGGTTATATATGTGTAAAACACATGATATGTTGAAAAATTCAATAAATATTTTAATGACGTAGATTTTTTTTTAGTATTATAACAAAAAAAAAAAAAACTACGCTAATCGTAAAACTCAAAATTTCGTTTTCATTAGAAGTTTGTTTACGGAAATAAAACGAAGTGGGGTATAAAAGTGGTAACCATTCTCAAACTTTGTTGCCATAATTACAGACAACAGTGGGGGTAAAACCTACCACCTTGAAGTACATAATGCAAAGTAACAGACTATAAATATTTATACAATGATATATTTATGATTTTTGCTGATGAATAGTTTGCCAATTTTCAAAGTAATAGATATAAAGGAATTTGTGCTAGGTGTATTGATTAACTGATTGACTACTTTTATTAGAGAGAGTGTCGCAAAAGAAGCAACACGAGGGCTATTGACATACCTCATAATTTTGAGTCTCGATCAAGTGACGAAGACGATACCTGAGCTAGCTCCACCCTCTCTGAACTTTTTCACCACTCCAACGGGAGGATTTTGTGAGCCTTGACAGATTTAACGCGCATCTGCTCCAGCTACACGGCGGGTCTTTCGTGGCATCACCTATGGCTCGAAGAAAGCCACCAGCCGCTAGACTGCTGCCACACTAAGTGTGCCTAAATGTGCACCTAAATGCAAGCAATAATGTAAAAATGGTTATTGACTACTAAGTGCTCTTACTAAATTTTTATAAACATAAATGTTATTGTCTTTATATAAAAAATACTTAGGTATTCAGGTATCTCAATGTTAAAATATCACTTTCATTACATATAAGTGGGGATTTAAAAAGTGGGGATTATCTGCATAAAGTGAATTTTGCATAAATTATGCTCTATTTTCCTTATCAAAGATGCCTCACATATATTAAAAAGCGTGGTCATAGTAGCCTAGAGATCACAGTCGCGAACTCCTGCCTGTATTGTTTCGTCATGCGCGTATTCAAGACCAGAAGGACAAAAAAAGGAACCAGATGCCACTGAAGACCATGTAACGGAACTGATGCTCGTTAAATCTGGTCGAGATCCCAAGTCCTCCCCATGGCATCGTGTGGAATTTTCTAGAGGGACGTACTAATTCAAATGTCGTCCTCGTCACCAGACCGATCTTCGAAAATACGAAATCAAACGAAAATAAATCTTGTGTTGCTTCTAAGTGCGACGTTAAAAAAAAAAAACCAATTTCTTAATCAAATACTTAAAGAAGCACCAGATGAAACATATCCTCTTTACATTTAACTATGTATCAACTCACTACAGTCATCTTTAATGCTCAAACTAATAACTAAAAGTTTCTCATCCAGAAAACGAAGCACGATTTAAATTTTCATTCGTTTAAATCTAAACATATTTGCCATTTAAAATTATTCACGTGTTAATTTGCTAATTTTAAGTATGCTATTAACTTTATCGTATAAAATGTTCAGAAAATGCAACTTTCTGCAGACGACTTAAATGCAAAATCATCACCAAAATAAAATTAACATTGCCTCTATTCTATGTAACGAATAATATGATTGTTATGAAATGTAACTCCAAATAACTCATTGAGAAATGAAGTATAGTTCCAATGCGATTTAAAGAGCACTTAAACTTAAGATTTAAAGGCATTGTGGAATGTTTGGTATAATGATCCTAATTTACAGCATAAAATATTTTCGTATGATTCTTAATAAAGATTATTATCCTATAGAAATTTATTAAAGTAACTAGTAGACCACATGCGTAGTATGTAATGTAGGTGTATTGCTTAATAGTAGAGATGAAATTTGCTACATTACGTAATTAAGATACATTGTGCATTATGTTATATATATATATATATATATATATATATATATATATATATATATATATATATATTAGGATTATATCCAAAACGTAGTTTGAACTTAATAATAATAAAACTATTTTACAAATTATTAAAAGACTTATTTATGACAATGGAATTATTTTTTAATATTATTTGTTTATTTAGCAAAATTGCTTTTATTCCAAATGATGGGGGATGCATTGAAAATTCTTTGAAAATACTTTGGAGTCAATTAAATTTTTTTTTAATTCATGTATTTTTTTTATATTTTTATTTAAACAGTGATTCCTAAATAATCTTATGAAAACTTTTACAAGACTTTTCACTACAAATTATTCTTGTATTATTTTGTACCTTTATTTACTGTACATAACACTAATAATTATACTTTTTTAACATTATCAGTATTATTTCTTACTTTTGCTTTCATCATAGATTTATAAATACGTTTTTATATAATTTTTAGGCATAAATTTTGATTAATAGACCAAAAAGATTCTCATAAAACAACAACTTTTAGATTTTCTTCTTTTTTTTGTTGTTTTCACTTCTTTTTCTGAGTAATAATGAATAATAATTCGCGATAAAAACCAACATTTTTAAAAACCACGTTTTTATATGGTGGCAAAGTTTATTAAAAAATTACTTAAATATTAGTTAAAACTTTGTAAAAAACCTCATATATCTCTCGTCTTTAAGATCACTCTCTCTGCGAAATTCAATATATCTTCCATAGATGGCACCAGGTTACTACACAAATTACGCTACTAAAACAAATTATTGAAATATTAGTTAAAACTTGTCGCAAATGTCTAAATATTGCATTGTTAGGTGAGTAAGAACGATTCCCAAAGTTCCAGAGCTCTAGCTTAATGGGAAGTTGGTTAAATTAACGATCGAACATTTGATGACACACACACACACATTCTCTCACACACACACCAAGTGAAATTCAGAAAATAATAAAAATCTCTTACAAACTTTAGAAAAACTATCATTCTCTCACAACTGCTTAAAAAAAATTCACCATTTCCAGAAATTTTTTGTACACATTATTTTATGCGTTTTAACTTGGAATTTATTCAAACCTGGCTTAAAGTAAAAAAGCATCTACATCATAACATTATGATATTGAGTCAAAGGATGAAAAGAATATTAATAGATTTGCGTTGTGTGTTGTACAAGATAATCCAGATTAATAGCTTAAAGCAAAAATAAACTATTGCAGTTCCTAAAATAGTATCTCAAAGTCCCTACGTCCCGTTTTCAAGAAATATACTATTAATATGTAATAGTCAATCCTAACATTTAATAATTCTACAAATCTTGAGCGAGTTTCAAACAGGACACTAAAATTAAAACAGATTAATATGAAACATGTCACTAGAATATATTTATGTTTCATATGGGCTTGAATTTCATCTACTAAGAAAAACTAGCATAAGATCTTTGGAGTTAAATATATCACAAATTCCGATTATTTTAAAATTATTTTTGTCTTGTCTCATTAAAATGGTTTATCTCTAGCAAGATGAGCAGCAACATTCACAGTATATAATGATGATGCATATAGTTATAAATAATAATTATTGTGTATATTATGAAATTTTTTTTAAAAAAAAACTTATTTTATTTATAAGAAATTATTTAATACCTAAAGAAATTTTGAATTACTTGCGCGAGCTTCATGTTTATTAATCTAATTAACATTTTTTCAATATTCTTTAAAATCCAAACCACAGCGCTTATAATTTTTAAAAAGTTTTTAGGGTCAAATAGTTTGTTATGGAAAGAAACATTGCAGAAATTATTAAATGTGATATTGAGCGTCTTCAAATTATCTTAACATAAATAAAACCTAGATATATTTAACCAAATTTTAGTTAATAATCTTCTTAAAATACGTATATGATGGCTTTATGATACATGATTTGAAAAAAAAAAAAAAAAAAAACACTAACCTTTCAGTTCACTAAACTATAACCTTTCTCTTCACTAACCTTGGGGACTTTTAATTAAGATTGATTGCTTTTGCTGAACAACCTTTGCCCAACCAAAAATGAAACGTGATTATGTACAGCAGGTAGAAATGAAGTGAAGCGGGAGAGTTAGGAAATATATAAACTCAGACTGAGAGTCGCGATAGAGAGGTTGAAAGAAAGGTTGAGTGGTTCGAGAAGTTGAGGTTGAGTGATTCCAGTGTTCAACAATTGTTCCAGAGTCGGAGTTGAAGTCGGAGTCGAGAATTGTTACAAGTTATCGGCTGGTTAATGTATACTTGAAGTCAAGATAGCCTTGGTGGTATAAGTCCGTTAGATTATTACTAGTAGATTGGGTTAAAATAGTAAAGGCCTTGTCCGGGAGAGCATTTATAACTGTCGTTATATTGGTAACCAAATAATAAATATTGTGATTATTGCTCTAACGTCTCTTTGATCCATTTATTGGCTTTTAGTGATAAAACATTGAGTTTATCTATGGCACAAGAAGCAAACAGGAATAGGGAGCCGTCACAAATCTATCTCACATTGTCTAGAACACATATTTATTAAAAATAATAGGGATTTCTATTGCACTTTTCTTTTCTTCAAATCCTTTGGGATCTTTTTGAATGATATTATTAGAATTAAAAAAAAAAAAAAAACTCTTCCAATAAAGGAAATGTGATTGCACTTCATTATTTATAATTCTACTGACACCATAAAGTTTAATTAAATAGTTTATAAATTCACAAATCTAATTGAAGAGATGTGAGGAAAAAGACAGCACACACACTTTATTAACTATCTCCACGGAATATTTAATGTCACTTTCTTTCGAATCTCTCTTAACTCGCTTGTATCCTAAATTTGAATTAAACAACGATGTCTTAGCTTACCAACTCAGTCACTTCGAGTGAGACATTTCTAGAACACAGCAGATTCTGCTCATATTTCTCTATAGCCAGGAATAACTTTTAATTTATTTTACTACAAAAGACCAAATAAAACAATTGATTCCAATTAATTTACAAACATGCATCAGCTTCTAGTTATCATCTGCCCTCCCCCTTATACTGTTCAATTCAATTTTGATTTCATATTACTATAATTAATTCAATTCATTATACTTCAAATGTTAATCTCATTTGCCTAATCACGCTTCAATTGGTTGGAAGGAGTTAGAATTTCATGCAAATAAAATTACAAAAAGTCCCAGAGGTTAGCGAAGAGAAAATTACTAATAGCGTAGCATCACAACTCATATGATTAAATTAGTATTATAGAAGTGTTGCGGATAGAACTGAGGAGAAAAAAGTTGCAGCTGAAAAAAGTTATCAGTGAAGATTTCGCAGTCGCTTTTATATTAAGTAAGAAAATATACATTTAAGGATACTTATGGTATGATAAGGGTTAGTTATTGATTTGAAAAAATAGCACCAACAAAATGCGTTAGTAGAAATAATAGTTACTTGGTATTAGGTTCAAAAAATTAATATTATAATGCATTATGATTATAATAATTACATTTAGTTTGCTTAAGGTGCATTTCCAAGATATATTTAATTTAATATTTTATATTCTGCTTTTATTTTAATATCCAAAGAGAATTTAATTGTCCAATTTAATAATACATTAATTGCTCTTATTTTAAAATTTAATTTAATAATTGATTTTCATGGCAGAATCGTCTATTTTTATTCTTTCTGTTGATAACATTGGCATCTTTTTTGTACTCTGGAATATTTACCAAGTGAAAATAAAAATATGTTACGAATTTGAAGAAGGTACTTTCTTTTCTTGATAATAATTGCTTCTGTGGAGCCTGAGGCTTGGAAGTGCGCTTAATTTATGGTAATTAATATTCATTTTGAATAAATCTACTTTCTCGAGAACTAAACTGAAAAGACTGATGGCACATGTCAAAACAAAATGAGAAAAGCCCATTTCAATTTTTGTGTTACTTATTTTTTTCTAAAGCGGTGCTATGTTTATGACCAAACATGGCGGTCATTAGAACTCAGCATTCAACTTCCTTTTGCAACAGATCTGCAACAGAGGCAAAGACCGAAGACATAAACTTTAACGGCTGTAGTTGTTCGCACACGTCCCACTCTACATTATCCCCAGTAGAGTGATTAACAACGGTATATTGTTAATTGAAAGTGGTGGATACTCCACGCTGACGTGGTCGGCGCAATACTACGTTCCTTTATGAATGGACGTAAAAATACCGCGTCGTTTTTAGAGCACCGATGATGGTTTTAACTTCTAAATAAAGCAGGCCTCTCATACAGATCGAGGTCTGGTTATGATCAGTTTATTAAGATTAACTACAAAATGGGGGACGATCTTTATGAGGGAGTGGAGTGGGAGCTCGGGGCGGTTTACAACCTTCTGTTATACCAGAATGGTTTTGAGGGGGAGACGTGATTTTTGGGCGTCGATGGCTAAATTTAATTACTTGGCTTTCAAAGGGAATTTTTGGCCGTCAGAAATGCAACTTTTGATCGTTTCGAGACTTTTTATTATTGGCAAGCACGTGTTGAAGGTCTAGTATTAGATTACACTTTAAAATATGTAAAATATTTGTTACTTTAGTTACATAAGATACATAGAATAGCAATTAATCTCAAAATTCAATGTTTATATTTAAGGGGACTTAGTACCTTACGAAATCAAAAGTAGAACATTTTGACAAACTTTTTTCGATTCTTCATAAAACAACAATTTTTGCTCATTTCAGTATGAAACTTTGCCAGTTTGTGTAATACAGTGCATAGTTTAAAATATTGGGTCAAGTTTCGCTATTAAATTAATATATTTTCTTATACAACATGAAATAAGGGTACAAAAATTTGAAAAATAAATTAGCTTACCTTACGTTACCCACAAGATAACTTTTGAAAGATGTACAGTAGAACCATAATTCTTATACCAAATTAAAGCTAAATAATGACCTTATTCTGTAAACCTCAAATGTTAAATTTACCTTACATTAAAAAAATTAAAAAAGTTATCAAGTTTGTATTTAGTAACTTTTTTTTCATGTATCATGTTATAAAATAAAATCTAATCATCCTATTAACAAAATTGAGGTTCACAGAATAACGATTTACAAGTACAACACTCATGTAAAATTTGAAAGCTCTGCGTGCGAAAGAATTTTTTTAATCCTGTGGGAAAGTGTGAAAATAACAAATTGAGAAAAAGAGGTTTGTTTACATTGCATTACATAGAACAAGCCACTTTAGACATTTACATTTTTTGTTGCACAGGGCGTAATAAGTGTCGGATTTTGACGCAGTTTGTTATAAAATGCTCCTAATATTCAGTACTATTTTTTAAAATCAAATTTGAAAAATCGAACTTTTGAAGGTGCAAAGGTACTAAGTCCCCTTAAGACTATTGATCACAGAGAAATATATTTAAACTGATTCGCATATATTCATCTTAATCTTAATTGTTTTTATTAAAAAAACCTACAAATTTGAAGAACATTTATACATTGTAATGAATTTGTATTTTCGCTGTATAAGTTATGTTGCGATGGATGTTGAGAGGTCACCAATTGTAAGGGTAACGCAACAGGCTCCCATTCAGAAGGAAATAAGCATCACATTTAACCTCCTCAGTCCCAGCGTCGTAGTCTGTAGGAGACACTAAACAACACTTTCAAAAAATGCCGCCAAGTTAAATAAAAGACATTATTGGTATCCAGAATTAGTTAATTTTCTTGTTAATAGATGGTAGTTCTGAAGAAAAATGATTTTTAGTGAACATTTTGCATTCGTAGCTTATTTATGGTGAAATGAAAATGTGTTTTCCAAGAGGAAGAAAATTACATGCTTGAGCATCTCTAAGTGTTCATATTTTTTATTATTTGTGTAATAAAAAAATATTAAACACACTGTTGAATCCCTTAAACTTATTGTTTATATATAATATTATTAATTTCCCACTTCTTATTTAGAAAGCTGTTATTTCGGTGTCGCCTGTAGGAGACATTGGGTCAATGGATATCAAAATCACTCGATTTGAAACTATTACTATGGAATTTATTTCAGCTTGGAATGATATTCTTTAATTGTTAGCTGAAATCACCAAATGCAGATATTTAAAGGATACAGGCAAGAATCTATATCTGTCAGAAAATGAAATCAAACGTAATTAGTGATCACTGTATTTATGTCTAATTTAAAATTTCCCAGAATTCGAAAGTATTGGGCAGTTAAAGCTGTAACACCCGTACTCGCAGACAACAGTTTTTGAAAATTGCGAGTTTTTATAAGGAACAACTCAAAATTGATTAATTATTTAATATTATAAGATAAAGAGAGAAAGAATAAGAAAACGAATGTGATAACTTTTGGAAATTAAGATTCTTCTGCAAACAGTTCGGACAGGAATATTTTGTGATTCAAATTTTATATTATTCTCATTATGCTAATTATTATGAATTACTCATTAAATTAAGATCAAAGAAATATTTTAAATTAATATTACGATGTCACTTTATCCCAATGTCTCCTCCAGGAGACACTTAATTTCTCAAAAATAATAATTAAAATAATTTTCTTAGCATTTTTTCAGTACTTTACTTCAATACTTGCTGTTTATATATAGCATTATTAATTTCTCACTCAATTCTTCCCACTTCTGATTTAGAAAGCTGTTATTTCGGTGTCGCCTGTAGGAGACATTTGGTCAATGGATATCAAAATCACTCCATCTGAAACTATAATTATGGAATTTATTTCAGCTTGGAATGATATTCTTTAATTGTTAACTGAACTCACCAAATGCAGATATTTAAAGGATACGGGCAAGAATCTATATCTGTCAGAAAATGAAATGAAACGTAATTAGTGATCACTGTATTTATGTCTAATTTAAAATTTCCCAGAATTCGAAAGTATTGGGCAGAAAAAACTATAACTCCCGTAATCGCAGACAACATTTTTTGGAAATCATTAGTTTTCATTAATAAACAACTTAAAATTTTGAAATTATTTAATAGGATAAGATTAAAAAAAAAGAGAGAAAAAAGCGAATTTGATAAATTTTGGAAATTAGGATTCTTCTGCAAACAGTTCGGAAAGGAATATTTTGTGATTCAAATTTTACACTATGCTAATTATTATGAATTACTCATTAAATTAAGATTAAAGAAATATTTTAAATTAACATTACGATGTCGCTTTTTCCCATTTTCTCCTCCGGGAGACACTTAATTTCTTAAAAACAAAAATTAAAATAAATTTTTTAACATTTTTCAGTATATTTTCATGTATTTAGAACCGATTGATACAAATTATTCTAAAATTTATGGTTCAAAGTTGACTTTGGGTCTGAGGAGAATAAATATTAAACAACACACATGCCAACTGTAATGATTTATAAAAAACATTTGAGAAATGATTTAAATTAAGTACAAACATAAGCTAATAGAAATAACAAAATAGAAGACATAACCGTGAAATTCCAATGCGATTCCTCTCTCGATTGCTTTTCATTGCTATCTTATATATTTGGTCGCTGAAGGTATTTAGTTCACTTTAGAGTCACATTATTTGCACATGCTTGCCTTGCCAGAATAACCGGCTCGTCCTCATAGAGGTAGAATAGCAGTCGTCTGGAACTGTGATGGATCACCAGTCACTATAGTTACATTTAGAACATAGTTACCTTTATCTCGTTTTTTTTTGGAACAGTATTCGTTTTTAGTTTAAAAATGAAAATTTAAGAAGATTCAAAACGTTGAATCTGTTTAACTAATATTTTAGTTTTCTCCAGCTGTGATCAATAGAATGGATTAAATCTGAACATGTAATTGATTTGTGATGAGGTTAACATAATTACTCTCTTAAATAAGTTGTAATAACAGCGGTAATTATATCACTTCTTCACATGTGATTGCCCACTTTTATCTAAAATAAGTTAATTATTTAATATGTTTAATATTTCCTGCGGCTTGATTGGATTGGTTTTATTAACGTCGCACTAGAAGCAACACGAAGGCTATTGGCATATCGGACCTTGTAGTTTTGAGTCTCGATCAAGTAATGAGGATGAAATTCGAGGTGACACTTCTTCTCCTTACTTCCACACCACGCCATTGAGAGTATTTAAAATCCCGACAGATTTAACATGCAGCTAGCCCATGTTACACGGCGGGTCTTTTGTGGCATCAGAATTCGAATTCCCGACTCGACGAAAACTGTCTGTCGTAAGTCTGTCACTGTAACCGTGACCTCTGTGGTTTGATGGACACATATTTTTACTCTTCAATGGGATTTTGTATAATATTTCTTAAAATGCGTACCTGCTTCTGTACTTTTCTCTATCAACAATTTTTTCCTTATTCAATATTTTTTTAATACTCCCAATGGCAAGACAAATGCAAATATACGACAAAATTTAAAACGTTCTACGCAAAGAGCAGATTTAGCTCCCCAAGGTGCGGTTTTTATAACTATTATTAAATTACTCAATTAAATATAAGAATTAAATTAGACGATGAATTATAGAGAAATGTGCAATCGTAAACTTTTCCGATATTAAAATTAAAGGAAACAATAAATTATTAAATTGAATATTATATCAGGCACATGTAATTAAAATTAAAACAAATGATAAATTTTTAAATTAAATATATTTTAGCTAAATATAATTAAAATTAAAGCAGATGATACATTATTAAATTGAATATATTTAAACTACATGTAATTAAAATTGTAGCAAACGATAAATTGTTAAATTGAACATATTTAAGCTAAATGTAATTAAAATTGATGTAAACAGATTAGAAATTGAAAAGTGATTTAGTACACCAAAAGTGATCCAACTAAATCAATAGTCCCTTGGGTGGCTAATAATACATAATTCAAGATATTTAATGTTTTGGCTATATAATTCAAAATTAAGAGGTTTGTCGTCTATACACATCATGTATCTTCCAGGTGAGACGTTAATTAATAATCAACATATCACATCTTTATTTTAAGATATAACGTATTACAAAATGAAATAAATAGCTAATGGAAGGTAAAAAATTTATTCATTTTTCTCAGGCACTGAAATAAAAAGTTATTAGAGCATAAAAATACCTTTTTGGTAACTTCTAACGAATTGGTGATTTCATTTAGTAAAAAAATAATCTATGATCTATCTATCTCGAAAATAAATGTCTCCATTATGAAATATAATGTTCTCATACAAAAACTCACTAGAAAATAGGAAAACTAAAGGGGAAAATATATTATCCGTAAGATATTAAATACATAATCTGAATTGTGGTAATTTGGAAGCATCCACAAAGTAAGTATTTTTTGCTTAACGAGAGTTTAATGTTCTTTCCTTTTGGATTCCCCAAAATGCGTTTTTTTTTAACTCTAAATGATTAATTAATATTTTAGCTAAGCCTTTCCAGATTTGTGAATAAGTAATCTTGAAACACAATAAATCACTGAAAAAAAATGTTTTAACTACTATAGTTACTTTTAATATTTAATGATGTTTGGTTAAATCGAAAAAAGTGAAAGTTTCTCAGATATCATGAGTATTTTATTTAAAAATAAAACCCATCTGGTTATTTATCAGTATGGAAAATGATTAAATTTAAGACTTTTGGAAAGAATTAGAAATGCAGCTTAAATAGTTAGATATATTAAGAAAAAATGTTTTCAGCTGAAAATATTAATTGAAAAGTATGAAGCAAAAAAAATGAATGCATAGAATTTTTTTCCTTGCATACTCAGTGTATTACTATTTCAACCTTAATCTTTCTTTCTAGCACTTTTTTGCCGTGAATATTTAAGGAAAAAAAATTAATCAAATCCAAGTAAATAAATGAAATACCAAATCAATCGAGTTCGAAATAAAAAAATGTAGTTTGGTAAAGAGTAAAATTTATCTTATAGTTTTTTCTAGAATTTATTATTTATTTTTTAAAAATAAATTTAATGACCATATTTTGATGAAGTGTTGAGAAATCTAAATACTCAGCCTTTGCTCACTCATGAAATTTATGTTTTCTTAAAATTCTCTATGTGCTTGCGCTTGGGTATAGATGTTGGAAAATTTGTTTTATTTAGATTTTAATATGTAGAACTGTAACACCCAACCAACCCGGGCGTCTTCTTGTGCCATCACTAAATTCAAATATTAAATACTACGACACAAATAATTACAGACCCACCAAAACAACTTTCACAATTTATTAGTATATATTTACTACGACACAAATGGCTACGCTCTCCAGGGTAAGCTTTCTAATATCTTAGTTCAACCCACCAATAATAATCTAACAGACTCTTACCAACAGTCTTTCATCGACTGCAACTCAGATTCTGGAACAACTGCTGAAAACACTTGGCCAAATCTTTCTCGAGTAACCCTTACTCGAACCTTCAATACTAGTTTATAATTCCTCCTTTCTCTTATATAGCACTTAGGCTTCACCTCATCTCACTACAACGCCTCTCTGATCCTCCTTCAGATACTCTACTCCTTCAGACGGAGTTTATATAATTCTTAATTCTACCGCTTCACTTCATTCCTAACTGCTTTACATACTAACATTATGCATCACGTTTCATTTTTGGTTGGGCAAAGGTTGTTTAGTGAAAGCAATCAATCTCAATTGAAAGTCCACAAGGTTAGTGAAGAGAAACCGAGAATAGCCCAATGTCACAGAACTAATAGCTACAGTTTTTAATTATTGATATTAAATTATCTATCGTAAAAAGACAATTTTTAAAAGGGGAAAAAACAAAGCATTAAAATTATGATACTCTCCTTTCAATATTATAAAATTATTCGACATTTTCTCATGCTGCTTTTAATTGTTTTGGGGTAAATTATCAATATAAGTAAAAAGATTTTATGAACTGTTTTGAAAGCATTTCAGTTGACTTCAAGAAAGCAATAACAAAATTATATCTGTTTGATTACATCATATAATTTTGTATTGAATTTTTCTGCTGCATTCATTTAAAATAATATTGGGAGAAACCGCTGTTTATTTTATAAATAATTATGTTAAAGTAACCATATCTAAAAAATAAGAATTGTTGTTTTGATTTAAATTTAACTGGTTCTCAAGGTGTGTTGTGGAAGATAAGATAAAGAGTCTTCCCTTTACAGGATCATCCAGTCACTTCTTTTTTCGAAACTAAAAAAAAAAAGTTTATATCAAAAAGCCTTCTTATTACTCTAGTGCGACAATGAATTAAGACATACAAAATTTACATTTGTAAACAATTTTAATTATGTATATTAATAAGTATTAATTAATCTTTTGAGTTCGAAATCATAATTTTAAAAAAAAATTAATTAAAGTTCAATATTTACAAAGAGTCTATGCCTAAATTTCTTTTAAATTTGTAATATTTTATTTAAAAGTACGACTTTCAAACACTTCTTTGATAAACAATCACATATTTTTCCATATTGTCATTCCTCTCTTTCTTCGAATGTAGAAGATAATGAAGATTTGGAATTGCAAACATTATATTCACCTCTAATTAAGATAATGTAAACAGACGAGTTTTAAAGAACTTTTTTTCTATTGTAAATAAAGGAAACATTTTTAATGTAATGATGTCAAAGTACTTAGAAAATTTTCAGTCGCGTTTATCTTATGGGAAAGAAAACAGCATTTTTTAATTATAATAAATTTGTTAACATCTTAACTGAAATGACAAATAAGTAATTTAAAAGTAGTCTAATTTAAACTTTTATAAAAGTATTTTAGACATACTAAGCCTTACCACTATGTATGTACTTAACAAAGTAAAATATTAAAACCTAAAACAATCGAATTGAATGAATGAATACCTGCTTGTTGTTTTAGATAATCGTCTTAAAATATTTAGAAGAGGTTTAACTTTCTAACTTGAAAAATGAGCAAAAATAAATGAAATATTGTGCAATATATTGGATTCCTCCAGACAGGTTAATGGAAAAGTTTCGCAAAATTAACTCCTTTTTCTTTCTGTTAGAGCATGAAATATTCATGTCTGATTTCTAAAATATCTCTGTTTTACTTGGAAAAATAAATAATATTTTAAAGACACAATATAAATAATTTTTAAAAAAAGCTAATGGTTATTTCCTTGATAAAGTTTTGTGACTAAAACAAAACTTATAAAATAATTGCCAAATTTCTTTACTATAACAGGTGCATATTCACAAGGGAAATATAACGATTAAAATTGCTAAATGTATCGGAAGACGATATGGCAATTAATTAGTGAACTATGAGAATCTAAAATTTTTATTTGTTTCTTAAAAAGATATACTTACTAAATTAAAATAAAATATTTTTGAAAGACCCGTAAGATATACGATAATGGCTATACATGTTTAAACATTCAATGCATGCAATTTCAATAGTTTTTATCTTAAAATTGATATGCGAACTGCAATATAACAAAAAGAATTAACTATTTTAAATATTTATCGTTGTAAGAGAGCTTCTGATAATATTTAAATAAGTTGATTGAATTTTGTGTCTTTATTTTTGAAGAAAAATTCGAAACAAGATAATGTTATAATTTACTCTTAAAGGGTAACTTTACAAAAAAAAAATAATTATTGGTCTTTTAAATGCTTTAAAGATATAATATATATTCATAATTATTTTAATCTTTTATTAGTTTTATATTTATATAATGATTCATAAAATGAAAAATAATAGTTTGCAATTCATGAAGATTAATTAAAATAATAAAATAAATTAGTGATGTTAGGTACTCTAATATTATAAATGATCTTATTAAAATTAAAATACTTGTATTTTTAGTAATAAAGGTAAAAGGAAAGAAGCAAAGTATGAAAAAAATTTAGTTGTGTACAAATTATGTTTAATATAACATTTATCGTTTTTTAAATTGTCCCACTTTAATTTTGAAAATTTAAATAGTCAATAAATATGATACTAAAAAATCAATTCTTCAAGAAAATAATAATTACGTACTTTATGAATTGGAAGCTAACAGAGCGGACCTAAAACCACTAAAGAGTTTAAGGGAATATAATTTTCAATGTTTTATAATAGAATATGTTTATTTAAAAATTTAATAAAACAGCAATGTCACCACTGTCAACAGCATTGTCACCAACTTTCGGTACATTTTTTGATCTAAGTTTCGTAAACAATATCTCTTAAAACTTAAGCCTACTGTCCAGTTCCTCCCAAAAGAAACATTTTTATTACATTATCTTAACAACTTTCAATGTGTCTCGATGTACCCCTTGTGAATATACAAACATTAAGGTACGACCCCTACGGAAAAATGAGGACTAATTTCATGGGATTGATTATTAACGTCCCACTGAAAAGCAATATGAAAGCTATTGGTTTCTACTTTATATTTTTGAACTTCGTTCAAGTAACGAAGACGAGACCTGAGCTGGCACCTCTCTACAAGCTTCCTCACCATGCCAACAGTTTGACTTAGGATCCTTAACCAAATGCTAAGGGTATCAGTTCCATTACAAGGAAGGATTTGAATAGCTTCTGGGCTCGAGCCCTTGACTCAATGAAAACAACGCCGGTCGTGAGTCTACGACCATGACCTCTAGGATAATGTGGCCATGAGTCCTAGAAGTTCTCTAAAAGATGTAGAGTCGATGTTTAGGGCTTTCAGTAAAAAAAAAAATCTTTAACACGATTAGAACTAACTTTGTGGGGAGGGTTTTTCGTGGAGTATTTTTAACAGCTCTTGTCTAGATATGATGAACCATGATTTATAACAAAGATTCGAAATAGGGCCTTTTTAAATGAAAATGAAGTACTTAAGCCTATGTGTTGGAATTATACACACTATAACAAAAAACAACGACGCACCAGGAAGCAGTTGTTCGATGGAAACAAAAATTGGCGGATAGGAAAAATATGTACAAAATAGAAAAAGATTAAAATTTCAGAAAAAATTAATGATTTATTTCAGAGTTACGTAGTTAGAAAGTAACGAGCTCAATAAGGTGTTGACCCACCTCTAGCCTGGATGCAAGCTGCTACACGAAGTGGCATAGAGTGATAAAGCTCCCTGATGGTCTCCAGCAATATTTCTTGCCAAATTTGTTCCAATTGTCAGGCTCAACATTTCTTGGTACATGCAGTCGACTTCCCATCATATCCCAAACATGCTCGATTGGAGAGAGACCTGGATGGCTAAGGAAGTGTTTGACAAGCTGTAAGACAGTTCATAGTAACATGGGCCGTATGCGGTCTGGCATTTTCTTGTTGAAAAATAAGACCTAGGTACTACAAAAGGTACGGTAGCAAAACGGGTCTCAGAATGTCCTTGACGTACCGCTGTGCTGTAAGTGTCACTAATGACGACCAAAGGAGGCCGGCTATCAAATGAAATGGCACCTTAGACCATAACTCGTGGTTGAAGGTCTGAAGGTCAATAGTAAAAGCAGGATTCGCACGTTACTCTGTCTCCAGACACGTCCTCGTTGATCGTCAGGACCAGTATTGGAAGCGGGATTCATCGCTATACACTATACGTCTCCAGTCAGCATCATTCTAACCTAATCGAGTTAAGCACCACAGTAATATGGCTCGACAGTGTGCAGGCGTGAGGGACAGGAGGCGTAACGATCGGTACGAGCACAGATTTCGCTATATCAGCCGTCTGTGATTGGTCATGGTGGGCACTCGTGTGGAAATCGCATGTCTGATGGGTGATAACGATAAATCAGGCACTGTGTCAGCTGTTCTGACAATCACTCTGTCCTCCCGATCTGCTGTGGCCCTAGGTCGACCGCTACTATCATGACGCTGAAATCTGTTATTGTCCACCCATTCTTGCCACCATCTTCTAATCGCCGCATCATTTCGACCCATTTGAGGAGCGATTTTCCGATTTGCCCATCCTGCTTCTTTTAATCCAATGATACGACCTCTTTCAAACTCTGACAGTTGCTCGTAATGAGCTCGAATCTTGCGGCGAGGCATTTTTATAGTTTTTGGTATGCTTCCTCAATCACAATGCAACAGAAAATTTGACCATCAGATTGAGAATCGCTTCTTATATACATCTGCTGAGTGTGCAGTTCCGATGAGCTGTAGCTCCAGCTATTTATTCATTTAACACCAAATTCTAAACATTTGCATGTTAGGTTCAAATGTCTTTGCATACGAAATTTCATTACAATCGAGCAAATTCTTCTTGGTGCTTCGTTTTTTTTTTTTTTTTTTCTTTTTGTTATAGAATTGTAAGATATTTCTTTGCGTAGTAACATTAGTTAGTTTTCACACTTTGCACAGTAGTATATTTTTCCATGATTTGATCACCCAGGCTTTGATTTTCTAATGCTAATAGAAAACCAAAAAAAAAAAAAATAATTAAAATAATAATGCTAATATTTTTCATAGAATTTATTCAGATCTAAAATTGTAAAATGAATCTGATCCCACTTTGTATTTAAGCAAATCTTATACTCAAATGCATGTTTTGGATGCACATAAGCTGAAAAATTCTCCTTAATAATATCTTTCACATTTAAGTAGTTTTTAAATATTAAAAAGAACTATATCAAATTTGGGTGCAAAGAAATGTTAATGTACTCATAGTTTGAATTTGAAGAGTAAAATATTGAACTTTTAAGTATTTTTAAGTAAAAGATAACAAAAATCTTATTCCTTCGAATCTATTTAGCACTATATCCTTTTTAAACTTCTGATACTTATCATAAATAAAAATATAGATTCATAGATTACATACTATAATTTTTCAATTTGCAAAAGAAATTTATAATTATAAATCAGGAAAAAAAGTCACATTATTCTGAAATGCTAAAGCAAATTTTTATTTTAGCTTAACAAGACTAAATTTAAAACTTAGGTTTAAATGTATGATGTGCCCCTTATACCTTCTACATACCTTATAGATACTCTTCTATTCCCAATAAATCTTTATAAGCAATTAAATAAAAATTTAAAATACATTTCATTACACGCATTTTTACTAATATTTTGTCTTTTATACGTAGGAAGAAAAAAAAAATAGTACACCACCTCATTCGAACATAAGGCCCTGTGTTCTTTCCGAAACAGATAAAATATTTGTCTCCGCATACATACATGTCATATACTGAAGGTACAGGCTCTTCTATTGAATGCATAATTTGAATCTTGAATTCAGATGTATGTTTTCAAAGCTTTCATCTTACTGTTTGCTTCAATTTGTTTCTTTATCTTTTCAGCGACAGGGGTTCAATGTCCCTTTTTCTGATACTTGATCAAACAGCTAGTATAAGGAATAGTTAGAGAATCTGCAATGCATATATCTGTTGACGCGTAGGCTCCATAGAATGTATTTTATACATAGATTCAATGAAAAATATGCATAAAACCAAGTGAATTACCTAGTAAAAGCGTTTTGATGGTAACTTAAACAATTTTTGTACATATTTTATATTGCAGATTATTAAAAAAAACTATATGTTATAAACATATTACTTTTTTGAAAATATTATACAAATTGAAAGCGAAATGTAAAGGAAATATTTAGATAAAAAGATTGTTCTGTTAGTATTAACCGTCATATAATTTGTAAAGCTTATATATCTACCACATCAGGTAATTTCCACCTCCACTATCAAAATAAACATTTTTAAAAAAATATATGCATCATTTTAAGATTGGAAATAAACAAAAAATTAAAAAATAAATAAATATATTTTAAATAACTGAAAAATTTTTTTAATCGTGTTTTTTTTACTTTTTTTTTTTTTTTTTTGTTCTTCTGAAAGAATTTTTTTTTTCATACTAATTCAGCATATTTTGACTGTAATAAGTTGTTATAACGAATAAAAATTAAATTCTTCTAAAAATAATGGTATATATAAATGAATAATCATTTTGATTACAAAATTCTTCAATAATTTCTGAGAAATTCACTTAAATAATATACAAATTAAATAAGTAAGTAATATCTATTTTTAAGGAAAAAATACTATTTTTGTGTGAATTTTCTTAAATATTTAAGCTATTGTTCAGTTGAGTCAATTTGACAAATCAAAAATAAGGAAAAATAAAAAAGGAAAACATTTAATTATTCAAAATAAATAAAAGATATAGAATTGTTTTTTGAATTTTCATTCATCAGACATGTTTTAAAGTACACATTTGTCAAAAAAAAAAAAAAAGAAAAACCGTTATATTCCAGAAATTAATGCTGAAAAATATGACTTAAAAAACTTTTCATTTAAAAATTATACGGATTTTTCACATAATAAAAGAATGAAGAAAAAAAAATTAATAACCAAACATATTTTTTGAAAAACTTTTATAGAAATAGAATAAAATCATTCTTCAGAAACAAGTTTCGTTTCGAAATTGTTATAAAAGGAGATGCAAAATAATTTTATGACAAACACAGCTAGAATCTTGAATTCCGCTACTTTCTTTCATTAAATCATACAAAAAATTTTAAAAAAATGTACAATTCTTAATAAAAAGGTTATTTGAAAATTCTTCCATCCAGTCTTTTCACATATGAAAACTTATAAAAGGAATTTAAAATATTTTTTACTGAGAAACTATAGTTGACTGAGAAACTACAGTAATTGTTTATTAACGTCACATTGAGAAACAATATGAGAATTATTGGTGATGGACCTCTAAATTTTCATCCTCGTCTCTTGACCTAGGTCAAGAGACGATGAATTATGAGCTTGCAACTCCCTCTCCAAACTTCCACATCATACCAATGGTAGGAATTGGACCTTTACACTGCGGCTCTTCAGGGGCATCAGGGATCGAACCCATGATTTGACGAAAGCGAGTCCGCATCCCTGACCGCTAGACTATCGCGCCACAGAACTGCAGTCAAGGTATATGATTGAACGATTTCTATTTAATGTTTTGAATAATGGATAAATAGGATGAAGATTTTTTTTTACTTAAGGTTCATTGTAATTTCTTTCATTCCTGATACACACAGTTAATTTGATGTTAAAATTGGTTACATACAACAGATCAAACGAGTGGAGTTTTTATATTTTAAATGTCATTTTGTAGTGCCCTGCTATTAATTCCCTCTTTCAATGAATAGAAAAACACATACAGATGATAAAAAATGATTTTATTCATATCTGCGAATAATCAATACTTAACTAACCTACTCTATATGTGGTAAGAGTCCTTATACTCATCTGATCGAATGCTTAATATGACAATCTATTCTTTCCCTTATCTAACCAACCGGGTTCGAATTCTTAGAAGATTAAACGATGTGGGTTCAAGTCATCGAATTTCAGTAGATTTTTCATAGCCATGGTAAGATAACTTCTCACGCTTGGCTAGAAAGTTACCATGTCTTCAATATCAACCCCCCTCTGTACCACTAACTAACTTATAGTTCCAGAAAAAGTTATTTGCTGTTTATAAATTCAATTTTACAAATATATTCACTTTTCTTCTCTAATTTCCAATTGCATAAGACACGTTTCATCGAATGGGAGAGATGTTCAGTTTAAACAAGGTGAGGCGACTCTCTTCTACAACAGCGCCAGAAGTTTAAACGCCTCACTCAACAAGCCAGATGAGACGTCTTTTTAGCCTATTTGGTTAGGGCATGATAAGGAATGATCAACTTTTCTTCGGACCCTCTGGTCCAGGGTTCGAATCAACGCTGCTGCTTCGCGAATGCCATCTCTTCTACAACAGCGCAAGAAGTTAAAACGCCTTACTCAACTAGCCAAATGAGATGTCTTTTCAGCCTGGTTGGTAAGAGCACAGCAAAAAGTGACCGGTCTACTTTCCTTCGGACCCACTGGACCAGGGTTCGAAAAACCGCTGCTGCATCAAAATCAATCGACTCTCTCCCCCTCCACGGGGTCGGAAAACCACAGGCCGCCTAAGAAGTGACTCATGACTTTGGCACTAGATGGCAGCACAGCCTATACCTATTGATTGCATATAGCCCCGACGCAAAACAATTGCCTCTGTATGTCTAACTAAGACAAATGCACATAAATCAAGACTAGTAATATTCCGGCTCTGGCGCACGTGTCGACGAGACCCGCCATTCAACACGAGACAGCCGATGACTCAAATGGAAAGTGTCCCAAGTTTAGTTTGGTTTAGTTTTTATTAACGTTGCTCTAGAAGCAACACGAGTTGACGACCCTGGTATTTCTGAACCTAGGTCAAGTGACGAGGATGACACCTGAGCTAGCACTCCTCTCTTCTAACTTCCACACCACACCTACGGGATAGACTTGGGGCCCGGACAGATTTAACGTGCATCAGACCGGTTATATGGCGAGTCTTTAATGACATCAAGGCTCGAACCCGCGACTGAACGAAAACCGCAGACCACGAATCCGAAGCCATGATCACTAGACTACCAAGGTCGGAAATTATCCTAAACAAAAACTGAATTCAACAGGGAGGGGATGTATATCAATTTCAGTAATGCCTGAAAAAAAATCAAAAAAGCAACCTTGTGTACAAAAATACCATTTTCTCTCTTCGTATCATCGCGATGATACTGGAGGAGGAGTATGCGGCGACTCTATTCTACAACAGCGCAAAAAATTAAAACGCCAAACTGAACTCTTCAGATGTGACGTATTTTCAGACAGGTTGGTAAGAGCATAGCAAAAAAGTGACCGGTCAACTTCCCTTTTGACCTACTGGTTCAGAGTTCGAAATAAGGTCAACAGTACTCTCTCCCCCTCTTTGAGGTCGGAAAACCATCGGCCGCAGAAAAGTTTAGGCAGAGATGTTCAACTCAGACAAGGTCTTTTAAAAATCGCTACAGAAAAGGATAACGCGATTGAGTTATGATACAATTTTCCCTCTTAATATTTCTCTGAACTTGTGACAATTGAAATACATCCGATAATCGATGTATCGATAATGCATCATATTTGGGATTAATAATCTTGTAGACAATCAAACACATTTCATTTATTTACCACAGTAGCTGTTTCAAATGTAAAAATGTAGTTAACTTGAGGTTCAAATTGGTTAGATACAATAAATCACACAGGCAAAATTTTTTCAACGTAACAGCCATTTTTTTAAATCTGTAACTATCCTACAACTAGTGATGTTTACAATGTATCAATTAATTATTTATAATCCTTCTTATGTGGATACAGAAATTACAAAAAAATATCCCAAACAATAAAATGCAGTTCTCATTATTTTTTAAAGTCAAATATAGTGAAATATTTCAAATATATAGGGTTTTTAGAATTCATGGAGGAAATATTAAGAACAAATATTAAGAATGTATTACAACAAAAAATTAAATGTTACTTATATTATTGTCCACTTCAATATTTCATCGTTTACTTTAATTCTAATATTTAATCGAGTAATTAATTTTAAGAAAATAAATGTAATTTCTAAAAAGTTCTATGCAAAGTTTTGCAAAAAACAGATTTAGCCAACCAAGGTGCACTTTTTCAATAATTATTATTAAATTACTCAATTAAATCTAAGAATTAAAGCAAACGATGAAAAATCGAGAAATGGACAGTAATAAATTTTTCCGATATTAAAATTAAAGGAATAGATAGTTTATTAAATTGAATATATTTAAGCTGCATTTAATTAAAATTAAAGCAAACGATAAATATTATTTAATTGAATATATTTGAGCTATATAATTGTAATTAAAACTGAAGTGAACGATAAGAAATTAAAAAGTGATCCAGTACGACAAAATGGCCCACCTGAAACAATATCCCCTTGGGGGCTAAAAATTTATATAAGTGTGTGGCATTTAAAGTGAACCAGGGAGGTTGCGACTCAACACAACTTGGTAATAAATCGTGAAGTTAAACGCGGATTAAAGAGACGAATCAGGTACGACACAGTTTCTGGCTTATTATTCGGAGTTTTCTAGTGTAATTATTTTGAATATACGTGAAAATAAATATTTAAATTTTTCTCATCATGAATCCTTTTTATATAGATTGATTATAATTAAAATGTTCAACACGCGTGCATAAGTGTAAGATTACTACATTGAAACACAAATACAAGACATCGATATAGATGAAAATATTAACTTACATCATGTTTGGATTCACTAATTAGTTTTACTAATGTCACACTAGAAGAAAGACGAAGGTTATTGGCGACGGATCTCGAAATTTTGAGCCTCGGTCAAATGATGAGGACGATTCCTGAGCAGACACCTCCTCTCCTAACTTCCACATTACGCCAGGGAGCACTTTGGGTTTCGATAGACTTAACGTGCATCAGCTCCGGCTACATGCGGGTCCTTAGTGGCAGCAAGGCTCGAACCCACCACCCGATGAAAACCGCAGCCCCCGGGGCCGCGACCATGACCAGTAGTCTACCGTGGTCATCGTCTGTTCTTGTGCTTAAGTTGAAAGTTAAGATCTTGTGATTAAACTTCAAAATGAGAGGATAATAGGATGTCGTCATACAAGTACATACTAAAATATGAAAAATTTTAATGCCAATTTTTATAAGCTTTAAAAATTTGAAAATTGCATAAAATGCGAAATATTTCTAGATTAACTATATTTCTAATAATTTATTAGCATTATGAAATTAAAATTATATATTATGAAACCCATACAATTATTCTAGCAAATCTATATAGCATTAAGTAATATGAAATGGGCGTTATTATTAAATAATATTTTATTAATTATTTAAAGTTTTTATGTATATCTAAAATTAGCTTATCTAAGTACAAATTATAAGGCATTACATAAAAAAAAATGTTTTCTTTCATTTATATTTTTAAAAGATATGAAGTCTCAAAGAATGTGCGAAAAGTGTTCCATTTAACGTGTTTAACAGTCGTGTGAGCAGATCTTCCAGTGCATAAAATATAAAATAAAATAAAGCAAAAAAAGTTATTGAAATTTCAAACTTTAGAGTGCAAAATCTTTTTCAATCCCGATTCCCCCATTTATACCTCCAGGAGTACATTTGTTAAAAGCATTATACGCCTAATTACAAAGTTAAAAAAAAATAAAAAGATATGACTGGCGCACTTATTTTCCCTAATAGAGAAATTCAATTGGGAAATCTTTTAACCAATCCTATCTACCCTCACTCTACCCCGTTCGAAGCTTCGGGAGTGAAATCCCCTTGAAACCCATGATCCCTTGAATTGCTTCTCTTCATTAAAAGGGATAAATTGTCTCATTTCATGACCGATCCGGAGAAAATAAATTCAATTTTCGACTTTTTCGCATTTTTTTTTCAATCCCCCCTTCCTTTTTTGTTTCTTCCTCTTTTCGGCGGAGAGCAGGCTTTTAAAAAGCGGAATGCCTAAAGGTAAATTCAGTCAAAAGCATTTCTCCTCTCTTTTCTTTCTTTCGTCTCCATCCCCCCTCCGATGAGAGGGGGGTTGAGCTAAGTTCATTTTCACACAGCTATCCTCTTCTCAAATGCGAATGACATTTTTCGGGGAAGGTTTTATTATTATTTTTTTTTTATTTTCACCCCCTCTGTGTTCTTTTTCTATCCGATTTCCTCTCCTTTTCCTCCTCTTTTTTTCTATCTCTTATCTTGGAAAAGTTGAGAGATTCTTCCAAGATTTTCCTTTCTAGTGTTCTGACAGAATAGAAAGAGTTACTTATCAAAATATGCTAGCTCACACGTTGTGTGGCAACGAAAAAATGGGGTATTTTTAGTTGTAATTTGATATTCATTTTTTGTGTTTAATGAAATATTCTTTCCGTATAGAAATGAGTGACCTTTTTGCATAAACTTTTGAATCTAAATAAGTGTTCAATTAAAAAATAATAATCATAATATGCGTTAATATGTTGTTGTTTTCAGAAAATGGCGTCAACAAAAATGTTTGGTCATAAAAAAAGAATGCGTTTTGTAAGATAGAAAGGGTTGATATTATAATACATTATGATTATATAAATAATAATTAATTTGCTTTTAAGGTATATTTATATGTTTTTTGAGATGTATTTAATTTAATATTTTATCGCCTGATTTTATTTGATATCCTAACAGAATATCATTTTCTGCTTTAATAAAGTGTCGTTTGCTCTTATCTTAATATTTAATATAATAATTGAATTTTATGGCTGAATCGTCTGTTTTTATTCTTTTAGCTCTTTATATTGGCAACGTTTTTGTATTTAGAATATTTTGCTCCCGAAAGTAAAAATACATTAGGAATTTGAAGAAGGTGTTTTATTTTATTGGGAGTCCATGCTTCAGGGCAGCCTTGAAATGCACTTAATTTATGTTTATTAATATTCATTTTCAATAATTCTACTTC
>BMAW01005421.1:0-10444 GCA_019974015.1 Nephila pilipes
ATTAAAATTAAGATATTATTTCTAAAATAATTACTTATTTTTGATATTTTTTTTAGTTTCATAGACTCCTAACTCATAATTAGTTTTACATAAATTTATTTTACAATTGCTTTTAATATAATTTTTATTCTAAATATTTTTGTCTTATGAATCTCTATTTTGATTCTTCAGCATCATTCTCTAGTTCTTTTTCTATTGAAGCTAAATGAAAATTTAATTTTTAAATGCTATTTTTTTAAAACACTTTTCTTATTTATGCCATCTCCAGAAATAAAATCTGTTCTACACTTTATGCTTATATTAAATAAAAATCTTATAGAAAAAATTAATGAAATACGAACTGAATTATACTATAATAAAACAGTATAATAACAATCCACAAAAAGTTTAATGTATATATCATTTTTAAAAGTAGAGTGATTCTACATATTTCAATTCCAAATGTACATATTTCAATTCCAATCTTTCAAATAAACATTTTAATATCAAAGTCTTAAAATTTCTACTTTCATCAAACCAACACCTTTTTTTCCACGAAGAAAAAAAAAACTCAATTAAAGCAAAAAATTAAACACTACAAACGATTTCTATAGATATGGATAGAAAACGATGAAGGCATTATAAAGTATTACCGAGCAAAGACCAAACAAAAATTTAACCAGTTGCTAGTCTGTTAAATTGCATTAGAACAATCCGTAAATTAGACAAAAATTCTTAAAAGTATTTATCAAATACAGGCATTATAATTTTTTAAAAAAATTGAAAAGTACATAATTAAAGAACCCTTATTATAAAAAGAAGAAAAAATTATTTATATAAAGAAACCATTTACTAACAAAATACAAACAATACATAGTTGATATACTAAAAGTTCTAGTTCATTAAGCTACAAATTAGGTACAGAAATGAAAAGTAAAATCAAAAAGAGAAAGAGCTATACAAATCCAGATTCTACATATATATACAATGCTGTGAAAGCTGTAAGAAAAATTTTGTAAAGAATAGATTTTCCCTAACAAGATGCGCTATTTTTATAATTATTATAAAATTACAGAATTAAATATAATAATTAAATTGAATTTATTACATTAAATGTATTTAAGCTAAATGTATTTAAAAATGAAGCGAACGACAAAAAAGATTAATAAGTGATCTGATACGCCCAAAGTGATCTGGTATGCCAAAATGCCCTACAACAATAGCCCCTTTGAGTTGCTAATAAATCCAACAAAAATGAAGGATAGAAAATACAATGAACAAATACAAATACATAGTACACATAAAATTTTATGTTATATGAAAACTTAAATGAAAAGTAAAGAATTATCAAATGAAGATGAATAAATAACTTTATTGATATATAAATGTAAATTAAAATCTTTAAGTCTATAAGCTAACAATACTAGAAAGAAAGAATCATGACTAATGATCTAGATACCAAAAGTACTAGTTAAATGTAGATATGCATAAATGCGTGTGTAAATGAAGAGCTGTATACTGCAGACTAATTCGCATTGAAATTTCAAGCTCGAGAATAAAAAATGATGTTTTGGATTAATTTATTAGATTTTGACTTCAATAAAGTACATAATAATGTTTTACCTAATTTCGGATATAAGCTTAGCAAAAACTTTGATATACAATGCTATCTCTCGAAGTGAAAGTAGCAATTCCTGATAACATAAAATATTATTTCTTCTAATGGTACATACTATGATATTTGCTCTCAGATTGGGAAGTTTGTTATTAAAACTCATGTTACAAGAAATAAATGACAGTCCATTATCTTAGATTTGTATATTAGACCATAAGATTATTATTATAAAGTCTACTGCTCAGGTGCGATGATGTCCTCAAATTAAGCCCTGATTCTTAATACCATATTTGCGTGTTTTATTGTTTATAGATATCTTTTAAAATTACCTGTCATTTTGCTATTGGGAGAATTAAAGTTATATGCAATTTGAATACAATATCATTTGTCTTCTATCAGCTAAAAAATTATTTTAAATTTCTCATAGAATTTCAAACAGTATATATATTTATATATAACATATATAAACCGAAAACCAAATTGTTAAATAAGAAAAATATTCTAAATAAATTTACCTAAAAATGTATACAAATGTTTTTACAGAAATAATATCAATTCAATACAAGCATAAACTATTAATTAAAAGTCATTATCAATTTATCTGTCAAATAACCTTAAATAACTATACACAGAAAATCAAGAGAGAATAATTACAGTAATACGAAAGTAGAGATAATGTATAATTTATTAGTAATCTGTATTTTTAAAGGGGAAATTTATGATTAAAATAGTATTTACAAAATCAATAAAAGTGTATAACAAGAAAATTAAAGAACCAAAATTAAACATAAATTCAATATTACGAGTATGTAGGAGGAAGCCAATGCATTTAAAAAAAAGAAGTAAAATTAAACTTAAAAATTCTATATCATTTATATACATATGTATGTAAAAATTATTTTTTATAATTATAAAGAATAAAGAATTATAAAGAATTTATACTTTTACGTGTATAATTTAAATTGTTCTATATTCTCAATCCAACTTAGTTCTGCAATTAACAAGGCTTCATTATTATGCTGAAACCGTCAAAAACAATAAATGATTATGCACACACATATATATGTATATATATATATATGTGTGTGTGTGTGTGTGTGTGTGTAAGTATATATATATTTATAAATATATATAATTTAGGAAAAATTAATGAAGGAAGTTGAAAACTATAAATTTGAGAAAATATAACAACCAATTTAAAAAAAAAAATTGAACACATTCAATATAACTTCAAATCGTATAAAGATCAATAACCAAGAAGCAATAGAATAAGGAGAAAAGAGCTTCTCTGGAAAATATTTCACTTTCTCTCACTTCTATCTTGAATTATCAGAAGATAACAATATATATATTTCAAATTTATAGTTAATGTGTCTACTGGTGCAAAGTAATAGCTTCCGTCTGGATCTTCTGGAAAATAAAATTTATTCTTCTTTTCCTTTATAAATTTCGTATTTGTTCCTTTTGTAAAATACCTTTGAAGGAATTTTATTAGTAGGAATATGTTGCGAGGATTTAAAAAAATCATGAATAGCTGCGAAAGTAAATTAATTCACTTAAGTATATAATATTTGAAATAGTATGGAATGTAATTTCGTTTCCGTATTATCAGGGAAATTGAGGAATTTTTTTAAGAATATCTATCTAAGTAATTGTATCTTGACTTAAAATTTCAAATTTTGATACAATACTAATATAGTGACATTAACTTTTTAAACTATTATTTAAAACAAATTCTCTACACTATTTAATATATTCTAATATTTATTTATATTGCTTTTCTGGTGCACTTAATTATTAAAATGTCATTCAGCTTTAAAAAATAAATTTCAACTTCTTCTATAAGTTTAATGAAATTCCCTTCGTATCATATTTGTTTTAAGATGAATCAAACACTTTAAAAATAATTTAACACATTTAACTCAAAATTTATTTAATGTATTACAAATCATTAATATTGATATATATCATAAGCAATATAGATTTTCATATTTTCAATTGCCACAGTCATTTGCTCGTGGGTGGATTTTTTCTGACCAGATGGGAGGGTGAGGCTTGAAGCAACTAAAAGATTCGTCACATGTAGTAAGACTGGTGTATATTAAATCTATTAAGGCTCTCAGTCATCTCATTGGTAAGTGTGGGATTTTGAAAAACCTGGTATCAGCTCAGGTGTCGCATTTGTCACTTGACCGATATTGAAAGTTGTGATGTCCCGTGCCAATAGTTTTCGCATTGCCTCTAAGTACGACGGTAATTGTTAATTAATAAAATAACATCTTTAAAAATATTATTAAAAAGATATGAAACAAAACTTAATGCTTCCATATGTTTTGCTTCAAGTAATTTAGAGCGAATTGGTATCTTGTGAGGATAAATGGATATCGTTAATTTTGAAATTTTTCAAGAATGAGATAATTAAGCTATTATGTTTATTTACTTAATATAACTGCATCTTACATGATAGAATTTCCATGAAGAGTCAAATTTATAAATGTGTTATATAAGGTACCTACGTTTTTAATATATTTGTAAAATAGTTTTATTCAATGTATTTTAATAGTAAACATTAAGTTAATATAACAGCTCTTAATATCTCTCTATTTCTAGAAGTTATTAATACATATGTCATTAAGTAATCTTAATACTTTCAAACATTCTTTAGCTTAGGTGTAGTACTCGTCACTTGTTGCATCATTAATATTTATCTTAAGAATATTAACTATCATATATTTGTAATGGCGTAATAATTGTCAAAAATTGAGCTTAAAAAATTGATATAAATTTTCCCTTATGAGTTCTAAAAACGTGGTATTCATGTCTTATAACGTGAAATATTATGCAACAGTAGTAAGAGAAATGAGATTAATTTCATTAAATTCTTAACATAATTATAGCTCTCAAATACGTAACATAATTATAGCTAAAATATGTTCTAATATCTTGTATAATGTATTTCATTACAGGACTTTTAATTAAAGGTTTGTATAAAATATGAAAAAGGAATATGATTTATTACAGATATTGTAACAGAAATTAAAAATTAATTCAATATTGAATGGTTTTTAAGGAATAGCATGCATAAAAACATTCACGAGTTATAGTGAGTTTTATGGCTGCAAATATAATAATTGATTACGGTTCATTATACAGTGCTTTAAATAAGACATTCAGTAATTATAAACATTTTAAAAAATCAAAAAGTATCATTATAATTTAAAGAAGAAATGAAAATAATGGTGATAAGTTGAACCACGAAATAAAACGTTACATTATGACATTTAGGACGTGACTGAAAAAAATTCATGGTAAATTCTAGACATACATAAAAATAATATATAAGAATTGCAAATAAGTGTAAAGAGCTATAAATATGATAAAGTGATTTTAAAAAATCCAGTAATGATGAGTAACAGTGTTTTATATAATACCCCCTCGACGGAATAACATATTCATTACGTCCTAATACAACTGATATCGACCACTTTTGTGGTTAAATGATAATACAGTGATTCAATAAGTCCTTAGAAATCCCCAGAGATGCTGCTCATAGTATTGGAAATGGTTTGCTTTTTGTAAACATCAGGACTCACTAGACAGATTGCTAAATCTCAGTTACTCGCATTCGTGAATTTGACGCATTTCGCTACTCAGATATTCTTTGTTATAACCTCTGCTGATGAAACGATCTATGCATCATTTGCAAATCCAACTATTTTTTCAACAAACAAACTTCTGGATGCAACCCAACTTTTTTTCTTTACATTTTTTCTTGATTTTGCGATGCATCATGATGAATTCAGGTCCCGGTGATGGGGGAGAACGCTTTTCAAAACGATGTACACTACTCGAAGCGGCATAAATCAAATTTTGACTGGGCTGCAAATGAGTATCACATCAAAACTAACTTATGAATCAACGTCAAATCTGTTTCGGCTCCCCGTAAGGGATACTAGCTCCCAATGGTAACAATAATTTACCTTAATATTACCGCCTGTCTTCATATGCATGGGCTTTTTTAACCACCTACTTTTCTAACAGTTTTACTCAAACCTTGTTAGAAAAAAGTGTAAGTGAAACTAAGAAAAAAATGTGGCGAGAGCGAAGTGACATACTGCTACACAATTAAGAGAATGCATGTCAAAGAAATCAAATCTGAATAAAATTAGTTTTGGTATTTAGCAGAAATTAGAAGATACCTCGGTTTACAATTCAACGTTTATGATGTAAACTGCTGACTAATCGAGATTTAAAACTGGCAATATCAAAGAAGTGTTTTCCATTTTTTAATAGGAAATTAATATCAATAAAAGTAAAACAAAAAATTTATCTCGTAAAATGATGATTGAAAAATATCACAAAATTTCTGGAAGCCGAAATATTAGCAGGCCTTAATCTGGCCTTCGAAAAGCTTTGTGAAATTTGTTGCATTGACAAGAAATGTAAATTCCTAAGTCAAGCCTCAGTCTCAAAAACAGGGAATGTTAAACCTACGAGTAGATACCCTAAGGAAGTCTACCTGTTATGGGGGAAACTGAACGTAATCATATGCCAAATTCTCGTCGACGCAGTACAAGCAATATTATTCAGCTGGAATAAGTGTTTTATCTTTAAAAAAATCAAATGATGTTAATAAAACATTGCGAAACAGTTTTAATGATGGGGATTTATATGAACCAATACTACTATTGCATATTTCCTTATCCCCTATGTACGTAGAACCTGCAAAAAAGGGTTATAGAATATAAGGATAATACAAGGGTGGTTTAAAAAGTACTTGTATTTGAAAACAAATGTCAACATTAAGATAAAGTGTTGTTATCAATGGATTCTACCATCTGTTAAATGGACTCGGAAATGAATTACACATTGTTTTATAATTTAGAATTGATTTGCTAGACATATTGCTGCAAAATCAAAATTCCATTTCTCCTTTGCGAGTCGTTGATGACATTTTGTCTCGAGGTGTCACCATCGGTGAGACATGGATTCATGATTATGCACCAAAAATCAAGCAATAATAAAAATTTTGGGTTGCTTCTGTGTAATAGTTTCTAAAAGAGGCAAAAATGGTTTCATCAACTAAAAGTTAAGAAGAAAAACTTTTGAAGAGTGAAAGGCATTATGATCAAAAATAGTTCAGAATGTACAAATGGACATTAAAATCTCTTGCAGAATGTCCACTTGCCCAACTTCACACTATAACCAAAAGATAAATTTCTGACATTTTTGTTGTTGTCGATATAATCTTTCTATTTTTTTTTTTGCTTCAAAATAATACATTAGACATTTTTTTTATTCAGATAAACCTGATTAAGGGGTTAGATTAATTTAAATGCTTGTATTCTTTTTATTGTGTCCTATTATTAATTACCAATTATTTTATATTCCTTTTTTAAAAATAGTTCACGAACATCTGTAGAAATTAAAATTGCGTTATTATAAAGAAAATGTTAATTTTAAGCAGGAATTATATAATATAGAATAGTTCAAAATTCAAACAAAAAACTTTTAAATATAATATGTTTTTTCTACTATTTTTTATAAATAATAGTTTCATAAAAAATATTGTACTCTCTCATGAAGTGTCTAGTAATAGAAATTTATACTTATAATGAAAGTTAAATATTTCAAGAATTAGATTACAAGAAGAAAAAAACATATCTAAGTACCTTCAACTAAGAGTTCTCTAAAGACGCCATTAAAATAAATATACTTTTAAATATATATAACTGTTTTATAATTACTCAAAAACAACTTGCTGCTTTTTATAATTACAAATAAATCATAATAATAAAAATTAATTCATCATGATGCAAATTGCTTATTTTTTTTAAATTGTTGGAAGCCAGTCATAAGGCATGGAGTTTAACATCATTCGTTTGGAGTGAAATATTTAAAAATGATTTAGTATCAAAATATTTTTACTTTATATTATTTTTTCTTAAATGTTACAAAATTTTAGCAATGAAAAAAAACTAATTTCACAAGCAGCTGTAAAGTTGCAATTCTTTCATAAATATATCGTAAATAAAGTTATTTTTTACACCTTAAAGTAAATTTATATTTCATAATATTATTTCCAGAATTAGATGAATAGACTATTCTTTAGAACATTCTTAATATTTCAGCAGCAAATTAATTACTGAATAACCATATCAACATAATTGTTTTATTTTCTATTAATGAATTTTTAATGAATACGAAATGTTAGAGAAGATGAATTGTATATTGTTTTTATTAAAAATGGTTGTTCGAGTAATTAAAGAGAAAAAGAACCGTGAAAGATAAACATTTTAAACTTACAATTAATCAATTCATTTTTGGGTTCTTAAGATTTACTTTAATATTCATAGATATATCTGTTGAATATATTAATATGCATATTTACTATTGAAAGCTATAAAATGTTTTGGAAAAAAAAATCTACTAACTTAAATATTGAAATGAATCAAAAGTCTTATAAATTTGTTTTCGTAAATCATTAGAAAGACGATTCAGTAATATATTTTAAATTGTGACTTAATAAAATAATTTCAAAAAATAAAATTTTCTCCTAAGTTAAGAAATTCAAGAACTTAATGCAACGTAAAAGATATGCAAAAATATTTTCTAATTTTTGCTTATCGTTTATAAAATAAATATTAATATTCATAAATTTTATACAATTGTATATAATTTTAAGTATTAAAAAATATGCAAACTAAAATATAGATTATGAAGATAAAAGGATTCATTGTTTCAAGAACTGAGATAAAAAAAATGGGTAATTAATTCACGGTTTTAGTAATGTAGTAAACGACCAAAACAATGTTTGCGACATAATGGACAAAAATAAGTTTTTCCCCTAACCTAAGAACTTTTTGTCACAATATATGTCAATTAAATGTACAGAATGACGTACTTTGATTTAGCAATAATTAGATTTTCTTACTTTCTATTAAAACTGAACCTTCTTACTTTTTACAAACACTTAAAATGTTTGTGAGTTTGGAAAATTTCGCTCTTCAATGTTACATGGGATAAAATCGAAATAATCAAATAATTGTTTAAGATTATGCATTAATTAAGCTTTCAGAAAAAATTAAAAACCTTTAAGGGTTAATCTGCGAAAAAAATGACGTAATTAAACTATCTTCAGTCTATCTAAATGACGTCAACTGGTGGCTAAAAAACTAATTTATAACACAAGACCGGATCTTACAGCTTAGGACAAAACATTTTATGCTGATTGAGGTATAGTTATGTCATGGTGATGCTCAGGTAAATATCATATAAGCCTCTTAATTATTTGATGACAATGTTTTTATACCTTCCTTTTGATAGCAAAGATTTTGTACAATAACTTACTGCCAAAAGTAATAAAATAATAGCTAAACTATGTTTACTTAAAATAGTTTTATTTAAAAATATTCTTATAATTTCACTCATCAAAGGAAACAAAGTTAACGTTTCTTAAAAGGACATTTTCTTCTTGAATAAAGATTTTTTCAGCATATTCCATTGTCTACAATATCCAAATTATTGATAAAAAAAGTTATAGAAACGAAACAAAGGAGAAAGTAACCGAAAGGACAAAAAAAAGAATAAAATTTAGCTGTTAGAAAATTAATTTATAAATTCTTATTTCACTGATTCAACACTGAAATCAGTGCGTTAAAATATAAAATAATTTTAAATACAGAAGTAAAGAAATCAAGGAAGTTAAGACAAAATAACTTTAATAATACAATTAAAGGTACAAAAATAAATATCCAGTTTTTACATATTTATAACAAGATTGCAGATCATTTGCACAAATGTTACAGATTAAAGTTATTTACATAACCAGATTGGATATTTCTGAAACATTTCTTCTTTATGTTCACAAGGAAGAATACTGTTTGAAAGGTTACACATCAATCCAACATACTTAAAATATCCTGAAATCTCTCGAGAAATATAAAATGCATTTGATTTCTTCTTTTTTTCTTTTCAGTGCATAGTTTTGCTAACGAAATGGCTCTACTCTAAATTTAGTAAGATATAAGAGGAGCGAAGTACCTTTGAAAAGTCATGACTATTACATCAGAAGTTTTTCATCCTTCTAGAGAAGGTTAAGAAACCCAAAGCATGACTCAGAATATATTACTCTGAAATTGGAATGTATAATATTGGACTATTTATAAAATACGCTTTTAAGCATTTATGGAGGATGCACGTACACTTGTAGTGAAAAAAACTGCATCATATTTTCAATTATTTGAATATTTATATCTTTGTCTTTCCTTATAAAAATTACTAATTATCTGTCTAATTATTTCTAATAACAAGACCCGAATCATATATATAGGAAACCAAAATTATTTATAATGCAACGTTTCGATTTTAAAGATTTTTTAAATAAATATTTCATTTGAAACCATAATGAAGCTTAAAATATTAATAGTTAAATTTTGACGGAAGTTTGTTCACATTTAGTGCCTCATCTAAAATGATTTTATATAGTCATGTATTTTATTATAATTCGGTGTTATTTAGATTATCCTTGACACAGTGATTTCATTTTATCAATGAAAAGTAGATTCGGCAAAAATTATATAAAGCAATATCTTTTTGAATTACGTATAAGCTTTTAAATAATTGAAAAATAAATGAAAATCAGTCAACTATTTCTCTTCTTTAAATTCATTTCTTCCAGATTTGATTCCTGAATATGGGCTACAGTCATCTTGTAAAATTTAATTTTTTATAATATTTATAATAAGAATAGTAAGATAAGGTATCTAGATAGAATAAGATAAGGTATCTAGAGGCATCAGAGCTAGAAACCAAGAGAATTGACAGGGGCAAGTCCACTAGGTCAGGACT
>BMAW01005421.1:10544-27508 GCA_019974015.1 Nephila pilipes
ACAAGCGACTTTAAATACGAAATTGTATTTATTCTTTTAAAAACACATATATTGATAGTTACATCAATGGGAGCATTGACTTTGCATGCCTTTTGAAAGTTTGATTAAATATGGCTTATAACTTGTTGTCTTAAATTTCAAGCACGACTCTAGATTTTTATTTGTTAATTGATTCACAAATTATTGCTCACACTAATATTTCAACCCGAAGATCGTCAGCACTCCATATGCCAACTTCACCACACTGTAGAATTCTGGAAGACTATTCCATGCACCGAATATGAGAGCCTCAAATCGAGGAATTTCTTTTAGAGCTGTGAGTTTGTGCTGCACGATATGCATGCATTTATGGACCTCTAACTCTTCCAACTTGTTTTTGAGTTTTGTGAACTTGCCACTCTCTAAGTCTTTGGTTTTCTAATCCAGCAATAAATTTTGAAGCGATCCAGTATCAATTCCAAATGGCTCAATGTTGATCTCATTTGTATTTGTGTTAAGAGCATTTACTATAAATGCGAGATTACTTTTGTTTGTTTTGAATTGCTCAAATCTCTCAGTGAATCCATCCTTCACGTTTTTTTAAAGCTATGTGCTGAAATTATTCGTGTCAATAGTTGTATTGATCTCATTGAGATATCGATTCAGATTTTTAAATTTACCGCTCTCCATGTCTTCAACAAAAAAGAAGTAACTTTTTTTGGAAACTAACGACTTCTTCAAGTAAGGCGTAGCCTGAGTTGCCCTTTCCATGCAGTTTTAGATTTCGTTCATTTAGTTTCTTTGTGGTATCTACCATGAAGTAGAATTTTTACAGGCATTTGTCTTCTTCCAATTCGAGATGTTCAATGTTTTTTTTTTCTTTGGGGAAAATTTTTATTTCATTCAAGTGCAAAGCAAAGCATTGTAATACGTTACTTCTGAAAAATCATCGCACTTTAATGTGCAGAAATAGGTCAGGAAACTGGCTATCTATTTCTTCAAGGAAATCTTTAAGCTGTAGAAGGTAGAGTGCTTTTACCAAGATGCTGTTTATGATTTTAATCACCAAATTTATGACCTCAACTTTTTCGGCCGGAAGAGTTTGGGCACAAAGCGCTTCTTGATGAATTATGCATTGAAACTTTAGAATTTCGGGGTTTATTTTTTCTGAAGAATTGATGTTACCTCTCTATGTATTCCAGCCATACTTCTGGCTCCATCAGTTATTATAGAAACGATTTTATTTATATCGATTTCAATGTATTCCAGGCATTTTTGCACAGCATTTTCTATATCTTCTCCACGATTTACTCTGAGAGTGTATCAATCCTAACAGTTCTTATTTTGGATCTTGAGACAACATATACCTGACGAAAAGAGTAACTTGTGCCGTGTCATTTATGTCGCAAAACTCGTCTATAGCAAGTGATAAGGCAGAAGCCAATTGAATGTCGTCCACTTGCATATGTGTTACATTTGAATACGTTTTAGCAGTTCTGTCTTGTACCATTTTAGCAGATAATGACAAATCTTTTGAGTTTTTCATGATTTTTGCTTTGTTTTTAAAATCACGAAACAGTTCTTCAGATGCACGTATAAAACAATATTTGACGTACTCATCATCTGTGAATGCTTTTCCTCTTTTTGCAATTTCTAATGATACTGCAAAGCTTACCAGATTTACATTATAGGAAGATTGCTCCCAGTTAATTAGCCTGGAACATGATTTTTTTTTGGACCTCTTCAACAGCCTTTTCGTGCGTCACTGGTTGGATATTTACCACAAACTGGGTATGTTTTATAGTGAAGTGTCTCTACAAATTTGACTTCTTATTGTGAGCGAGTTTTTTGTGGCAAATGTGAAAAGTTGGAAAGTCATCTGTGTCGCATATAAATGCAAGCGACTCCGTCCAATCCTGATTGAATTCTCGGTTTTCTTCCTCAGTTATTATCTTTTATTACCAGATGTAATGCTGGTGGCGAAGCTGAAAAAATTATTTCTTAAAATTTTACTTAGTTATCTAAAACGGCAAACAATTTATTTACCATAATTACTTCTTTAACACGACCCTCAGATATGTAATTTAATTCGGTTATTGATTTCATTATATTATACACCTACAGAACTTTTAGATGATAATTCGCTTCTAAATCGTATACTTCTTGAAATAACAAGCGAATAGACATGCAAAAACCGCAAGTTATTAAATTAACTCACAAGCAATGCAACATCTACCGCGGTAAATGAGGATGACTGACTGACAACACATCTGGAGTCTAGACATGTTGTCTAAGCTCCAGTCGGTGGCTGTTTGGGTGAGACGGAAGTGAAATGTAATTGGGTGAACGATAAGTATGGTCACGGAGTCTCGTCTCTAAGAACAAAACAATAGTGAAATTTTATCGCAAATGGCCATGTTAAGCATAGCGTTTTGTAATTAACGATTATGAAAATAGAAGCTATTCAAAAATTAGGTACTTAAGAATAAGTTTTCTAAATTTTTAAGGGTTTTGAAAATAAATTATTAGTTTTTTCGAATGGAACTGGAGAGCCGCAACTTTACATCAAAAGAGCCACATGCGGCTCGCGAGCCTTAGGTTGCCGACCCCAGCACTAGGTTATGACCACTAGGCTACTTCTGTCACATATAAACACATGGAAAAGATTATTATAAGAATTTTTAATAATATATAATAATATTAAAGAACTGATAAATAAGCATTAAAAATAATTTTGAAAAATATATAACACAAAATTACAAAATATAATTATAAAATAAAAAGAAAAATTAAGAAATTAAATATATATATAATATGAACTGAGGAAAAGATTTTTTTCTTAAATTAAGAATAAATATGCTAGTCGGTGACCATGATTTTTAGACTACCACAGCCGGAATATGAGCAGAAATAACCCCAATTGTATATATATATATATATATATATATATATTACATATAGATAATCACTTTCGATTATTTTGTGTAGGTAGAAATCCAAGGAGCTCTGAAAAAAGTAGCATCCTGAAAATGTAAACATAGAAATAAACTTTCTTTCATTATAGTTGTTATTTCACATGGAATAACCAAGAAATACACTACGGAGATATATATTAACAAAGATATATGCCACTCAAACAGCACCAAATATATCCTTCATTCGAAACTGAGGACTAAAAGATTTTGAGAAGAAATGAAGTAAAATGTAGCAAAAATAAGATTTTTGGTCTTCATAATACATAAATCATTTTGGGAATAGTGATACTACATTTTAAATGATAAAATCAATTTGAACTTGAGGTGTCAAGCTTTATGACAAAGGAAACTAAATTTTTAGTCTTCAACTATACACTAAGTTGAATGTCTTGGAATTCAATGGAAATATAACATAGGATGAAAAATAAATAAGAGTGGCATATATTGCGTTTCTAAATTAAACTCAGATAAACCAGAACTTTGTAAAATCTTCGAATGTTAGTGGATTTAAAACGGGTGTATAAATATAAGTTATGTAATGTAAACAGTGAAGCGTCTAAATTTAGTGAAGGTAAAAGATTTTACTACGAATGAAAATAAAAGACATTGTGATACACACGAAGTATACATACTTGTAGGTCACTTTAGCCTAGTGGTTAAGGTCGTAAACTTGAGTCCGGTGGTTTTTATCGAGTTGTGGATTCCAATCTTGATATCACTATAGACCCACCATGTAGCTTGAGTGATGCATGTTAAATTTGTTGAGGTGCCGAGTCCTCGCTTTGTAGTGTGGGTGTTCAAAGTGAGGAAGGTGCTATCTCATTGTCTTCCTGTCGTCACTTCACATAGGTGCACAATTTCGTTTCCCGTCACCAATAGCCCTTGTGTTTCTTCTCAGTGTGACGAGAATAAGCCATCATACAATCACACCTCATAATATGTACATGAATTGCCAGATTTATAGAGATGTGTTATTCACTAAAAGTGTTTGTTCATACTAAAGGGCTTAAAAGTGAATTACAACTAAACATTTATGTTCAAAACAACAACAACATATATCTAACTTAACGAGGGTACGTGTGTTAAAGATATTCTCCGGTTGAATTCGGTGAAATATTTTTATGCAAGAACGTACTATGATTGCCTGCAATAGGTTATTCTAATCACTAGCGTTGACCTACTTTCAATCATCGTTTGAAATTAGAGGCATTAAGTAAGACTCCTCATAATATCATTGGTATTTCAGAGACACACAAGTGAACATGTAATTATTTAGAGCATTTATACAATTTCTTATACGACCGAAAATAAAGAGCATCTTTTCAGAAGGAAATAATTTTGACAACTTCAGTAAGCCTTTATGAAAGAAAATGTTGATGAAAGAGAAGTTACCTCTCTGCAAATTGAACTAAAATTCAAAGACAGAAACGAAAAACTAATCTGGAGGTTTGCAAAATTAGAGGAAGTAATACTAGTTTAAGAAAAGACTTAATTCCTACCAAAATAACAAGTGAGCTAGAACAAGAGGTTCACTTGTGATATTAGCCAGAAATATATATGAATCGATCTGTCTGAAAACATTTACTGAATTTGTAACGCTAGAATTCAATGACTATAGAGACTAAATTCTGTGTATCTGATACACAAATTTAAATGATTTCCTTCCTCATATATATTATGTTTATAATTTAAAATTACAAATGTAAATAGTTCAGTAGAATTATTCGCTAATTAAGTAAATTTTACTTTCATGTCATTTCAGAAATTGTTTTGTCATCGTACATTTACTTTTAGGATTTCTATTTACGATGTTTCTGTTTCTTTTGATAATGTAAAACATCTTATAATTTAAGTAAACATTTGCTTAAACAAAGCATATCTCTGAATTCTTAGTAATTTTAAAATACTTAAGACTTAAAGACTTAAAACTTAAGACTTAAAGACTTTAAAAGACTTAAAAATTCGCATTTCCACAAAGCTTATCTGCGAAATACGAGTGACTTTTCATGCTTTTTATCCATGTGAGCCTGAAAGAAATTTAATACAGTTATTAATATTGATGTTTTCATAATTTAAAAAAATATCCAATCTTATATTAAAAAAAAAAACAGCAGATCTTACTTTGTGAAGAATAACAGAAATAATACCACAAGTCTCGAAACATTTTAAACCTTACATTAAATTCGCAACTTGATGTAAATTTTAAAAGAACAAGGTCTTCAATATTACGACAGATTACTAAATTATTATGTACTTATAATTAGTTAATTACATATATTTTCAATTTTGCTTGTATGTATTAACTAAAAAAATTAAAGATATTTTAACAGTTCGACAGTCCACACACAGAGAGTGGTATATATACATATACACACATACATATACACACACATATGGGTGTATATATATGTGTACTTATATATGTATGTGTACATGATATAAGTACACATACATATACACCCATATATATAAATAATCGTGAGCAAAAAAAGAGAATATATAAATTATATTTACTGTCGTAAAGGGAATACTGTTGTAAATGGACTAATTATGCCTTATAAATAATTATACAAATATTCATAAGCGAATATATAATCATACATGATGGATATACATATCATACATATGAGGAAGGGGGGGTCTGTGAAGTTATAACTGTGGACAGGATAAGAGATTTAGAAGGGTTATAAGCGATATGAATGCTCCTACTCCCCTCACGATATTCACCTTATTTCTTCTAATATTTCAGTAGATGATCTATATGGTATCAGGTTAAATTAATCACACACAGTATATTAATGGAAAGTCAATTACAAGCGCAGGGTGCTACAAAACTCATTGTAACAATCTGTGTCATCTGTACATTTTAAAAACAGTTTCAGGGCACTGGATTTATATAGAGAACATATGGGAATGGTTGATAATGGAAAAGATCCATAATAGCGAATTAGGATCGTTTTTTGCTATTTCCAGCGTGGCGAAACGACTGCAACAATTTCACAGCTCTCACTTTAGCTGAATGCTGCTATTTTAAGCCGAGGATCGTGGTCTGGAACAATTATAAATTCCCATTGCACAACAATATGTCCAGATGAAGATACTAATAAGACTTAGAAATTTAAATTGATTAGAACTTCAGAATAAACGACTAATATCTTACGCAGGATATGATTTAAGTTTGGACTAAAAAAATGGAAGTATTATACATAATATTTTTAATAAAAACAAAAAGTTCACGTTTGCTTACATTACTGATAAGTATTACTAAATAAGTCCATAAATTTTATTGTAAATAAATTAAGTGCTTGACAATAAAAAGGGATATTGTTCGTACGTTTCATGAAATAATCTCTTAAAAATGTTGTCATAATAATATTTTAAGAACCATAGCCTTTTTCCACGGGAAAATATAAATCTTAACAAGGCATTTCGGTACAATAAAAATTGGCGGATCAATTTTTAATTATAATAAAATTATGGCTTTGCAAAGTACAATAATTTATGATTAAAATTATTACATAAATGATATATGTTAATATGGACGTCAGAAACATATCATTACAAGATATTTGATAAGATATAGACAAAGTATTGAGACGTATCATATATAAAAGTACAAGATATATACATGATTTCAAATAGTAACTTTAAATTGTAAAATACCGAGTAATATACATAATTATATACATATATTTTTCACTGCTACAGAGCTTGAATTATGTGATGGCATTAGACGCTTTGAAGTAACCTTTATGTTGCTTCTAATTGCAATGTTAGTAAATAAAATCAATCAATTTAGGTTTTCTAACAATTTCAGGGCAAATATATTACTAATAATACGAAACTTAACTTTAAATTTAAGATAATATAAAATATGAAGACATTAAGCAATCCTTCAAAATAAAATATTATACTTTAGGATGTAGATAAATTACCTGGAAACTACGTCAATGTATGAAGATATTTTTACAATAAAATCATAAGTAACCATTTGAAGAAAATAATGGGTTTTTTGAAATTAAGGTTTCGGATAACGAAACAAAAAACAGTTTCCATGTATTCTATAAAAATTGGTATTCAAATAAATTTAAATAATCTAGAATAAAAAGTTCTATGCAAAGTTTGTAAATAACAGATTTAGCCACCAAAGGTGAGATTTGGTAAAATTATTATTAAATTATTAATTTTAATATAAGAATAAATGTAAACGTTGAAATATCGAAAAATGGATGATAGTAAACCTTTTCTATATTACAATAAAGAGAAACGATAAATTATTAAATTGAATAAATTTAAGTTAAATGTGATTAAAATTGAAGCAAGGTATAAAAACTGAAATTGATTTGGTACGCCAAAAGTGATAAAATTAAAATAATACCCCCTTGGTGGCTAATAAATAATATTAAATATCATAATATCACTAATTTTTTACATATAAAATAAATAAACACGAAATTTTACTATCTCTAATTGTACATAAATATCTTAATGTTCCATTTCATTTTTATATTAATATTAGGATACAATAAAATGTAAAAAATACAGTTTCTTGAAGTATATATATATATATATATATATATATATATATATATATATATATATATATATATATATATATAAATTCTCTAAGAAAAGTCAATCGTAATGTTTAGATCAAATGAAATGTTTCGAATTATACGGTACGAAGTAGTAATTACATCATAATTAACTTACAGTTTTTTTCTCATTCTTTAAAGTTCCAAGAATAATACTCCAGTATTAAACATTATTTTGAAATGATATTCATTGAATTCAAGAGTATTAGGAATATATACAAAACACGCTATTTTGTAAAGATATTCAGAATATTATTTTAGGAAAGGTAAAGATGTTCATGCTTTGCAGCCAAGCTTTCTTCGCTTGAAATCTTAATAAAGAAGTAATTATGAATTGAAATGGGGATAATAATAAAAAAAATAGTACATATATTAAACAGGTTGGAAATATTCTTTTTTTCATTATTCAATTAAGTTTTAATTAAATCCAAAATTCTATTTTATGCAAGGAAAACTATATCGTGAATTTATTTTATGTGCTAGCTATACAGGTTCTTAAAAAAATGTTTCGACTCTGAAATTCTTAAATCACAACAATACAGTATTTAAAACCTTAATGGAAAAAATAACTAAACAAATAATAAAAATTAAAAATTTCTATGCAAAACTATACAAAGAACAGATTAATCACTTAAGGAGTACTTTTTTTTATAGTTATTTTTAAATTACTCAATTAAATAAAATAATTAAAGTAAACGATAGATTATTGAGAATTGGACTGCATTAAACATTTCCGACATTAAAAATAAAGGAAAAGATAACATATTAAATTGAATATATTTAAGCTAAATGTAATTAAAATTAAAGAAAATGAAAAATTATAAAATTGAATACATTTAAGGTACATATAATTAAAATTAAAACAAACGATAAAAATTAAAAAGTGATCTGGTAAGCGAAAGTTATCCAACTAAAATAATAGCCCCTTGGGTGGCTAACAATATATTAAATCTTATAAATTTATAAATATTGATTATTATCATTTCAAGAGTTCCAAAATGTTATTCAGATTACGTTACAGTGAATTGATTTCGCAGCGGTTGAAGTATTTGCTTTTAATAAGTGGCCTACACACAGCCATGATTTAGCTTCCTGCATTCTTTTTTGTTGGCTTGTTACAACTAAGTAAAACATAAAATGGTTTTCTACAACTACTGGTGAATATTGAAAGTTATAAAGAACAAAATACTACAATAATTTAATCTGTAACTCCAAAAAAGGTTTACAAATTCCGAGATGGTTTCTATTATCGTTCGTTTTTCTAGTGTTGATTATAATGAATATTTATGTAAATTAATAAACTTAAAATTGATCATCTAAATTTAATTACTTAAAAAAGTTGGACATTTTTAGTTTCTTAATAATAACTCTTCAAATGCGAAATGTACTTCTGTAAACATCTTGTATAAAAGATATTTTCCACTGAAATCGAAAAAATGCTCTTAGTGCATTATTACTATTCCATAATACATATACATAACGTACCTTACATGATACTTTATTCCAGATATTCAAATAGTACTGGAACAAAATTACAAATATAGAATTATATCAAGGCTACATTTTCAAAATGATAAAAAAGAAATGTCCTCGCTTCACCATCGCCATCAGGAAATGTTCGTAGATATGTATTACATCCAGACTATTTTGTTACATGCATATCAAAATATTTTATAATATTTCTTATTCCTTTTAGAATCAGTTCAATTTTTCAAACAGTCCATATTCTCTATATTAAATTTCACTAGAAAATATTTAACATTATATCCATCAATATGCAAATAATCTAATTTTTCTCTGCACTTATATAAAATTATACATAAAATATACAAACAATGCAAATGAAATTTTGAAAAATATACTATTTATATAAGTTATTTAAAAACAAAACTAAGCTGATATCATTGAAACTCCCATTGAGTCCCATTTAATGTAATGATAATACCTTATTGATCTTATACAGTTATTTTAAGATTATAATATTCTGGAATCTTATACTTAATTTTAGTATAAGTGCAGGAACACTAAAATCAAACATATGCTTTGCTCGGAACAATTACAATACAGCTTTATAGCAGGATTATTCAACGTTTTCCAATAAAATATGCATTGAAAATATCTTTTGCCACTCTTGCTTTGAATTCTTATTCTTATCATATAATGATATAACAATATATTTCGACGTAATCATATTTATGTAAAAAATTTATAAAATACAATACTTTAAAATACATTCCTTAAATTTTATATTATTGATTTCCACTAATTTCAATTATATTCTGACGAATAAAGAGTAAAGACTATTTATCTACTCTTCTACATTTTCCTAGCACTCCAATTTCTTTGTTTTAATAATATCCTGTCTCGAAATTATATGAAATTCAAAACAGTAATATCCTAAGTGCACTTTTGACAGACTGTAGTATTCATCGTTAACAATGGTATGGAATAATTTGAAATGGGCCCCTCCTTTGATAATCATTGTAATGAACTTGCTTTTCTTTCCTCTTATATTTAGTCTATTAAATATAAGAGGAAAATATAATTTTTCCTATGAATTAGATACATAAAATATTATTTTTTTAAAATTTTAATTACGTATTTTCAAAAGAAATTAATAATTATAATACCATTTTGTAACTAAAGTGAAAAATTTACAACTTTTTCTACGAATATAATTTTGTTAGAATAAAATTTTACTAGTAAATAACCATTACGAAAATCACAAATAAGTAGAAATTCTTTATAAAAAAACTAAGAATATAGTTTCATTTTTTTTAGCTTACCGTAAATCCACACTAGTTTGTTTTATATGGATAGAAAATAATACTTAGATCCCTCTACCTATTACTCACCTCTCTTTTTTTTTCAGGATACCCTTTTTTTGGCAACTTCTGTGGGTCAATCCCAAATGACTTTCATCAGTCACGAGGTCATTTGCCCTACATTTCCCGTTGGCGAAGACATAGTTGAAAGGCTATACTCTAACCTGAAGAGATAGAGAAAATAACTCGATGAGAATAAAGAGTAAGGGCTTCTTTTTCGGAATAGATCCGAATTCCGATAATACCTTAGAGGCTTGTACCAGGAAGCATGACTCTTACTTTTTCCTTTCTTGTGTAAAAGGAATGCATGAAAGGGAAATGTGTGAAGGGTATTCTTGAAGATCTTGACAAGATGAATAGTCTGCGGAATCGTTACTTGATGGATTTGGGCTTATTGCACTTTCATAGCGTTTGATATGTATGGTATTAAAATCTAGTTTTTTTTCTAAATTATTCTTATGTTTATTCAAAGCGCTTTAAAAAATATCTGTGAAATATGTTGGAATCAATTTCACACCAATACATATCACTTCGAGATACTGTGATTTAATTAAAATTTTCATTATACTGAGTCAGTTAGGTCATTCAAATAATTGTTTTTTTCACATTCTTGATCATAACATTCACTGTTTAGGATATTTGGTATTATTTATAATATCTTATATAACTGTTTTGTACACTGTATGTGTTATATGTGAGTATAGTGAATATTTTGAACTAATAAAAATGTCACATATATATTTCTCAATAAATCAACACAAATACATTATTAATTAATTTACTTTCATTAAACAAAATGCATTTTAAATGTTTTGTGTAAGATTTTTTTTTTTGTTATTCAATGGAATAGAAATAATATTTTACATTGAAATAATTGTTTACTAAAATCTTAAATCGCATACTAAAATATTTATTTGAACTAACTAACTTCATTCAAATTAAAATATATTTGTATATTTGTATGTGTCACTTGAATGCTATTTTATCTCTTACACGTTATGCCGTTACTTAATTTTAGAGCTAAATGCACGTAAGTTTGTTCTCGGATGAATTCGAATTAAATTCTATAAATAAATACTTAAATAGTAAATATTCTTTTTAATTTTTTCTTAATTAATACCTATCTGAATTAATATAACTCTTATTTCATATTAAATACGAAGTCTAAGATTTCCTATATTAAAATTTTAACAACTCACATCCTTCGTTGTTAATTATTTAGTTCAATGTTCCAAAAATAGTTTTCAAAATTTAATAATCAATTGATTTGTGAGATAACACAAACTTATCACTAAAGAGAATGATAAAGTTTATTATTTTACATTATGCATGATAAATTAAGCTTTTGCGTCATTTTACACAATCCAAACGAAAATAAGTTCAATCGGAAATTGTTTTTTTATATATTTGTTATTTTGATGCAAAAATCAGTAACGTACATTTGTTAGACGTTTTCTAAGAAAATAACAAATGAATGACTCTTATAATTTGTAAATTCCACACCAGTTTTTTTTAAACTCAATTTTTCCAGGTTGAGTAAATAACACTTTTAAATGTTTGAGTGAATATGTTACATAAGAATGCCTTCATATTGTTCACAAATCTATTTTTCTTGGAATAATATGTATACTTTAATCTGTATTAATTTTATTGTAAGTTATTTAAATTTATCAAAGATAAAATTTTAATTTTAATTATGTTAAATTCATTTATTGGAACACAAATATTCCTCATAAAATCAATTATGATAAATCATGTTCACTGAATTCGTGTAGCATTTGTGCGAATTCTATAGATTCAATAAACTTACATATACGGTTTCCCTTATATATATAATATTTCTAATATATTGTTCCTTCTTGTCAATGCTGGCTTTGTACTGAGAAAACCTCTTGGACATTATATAAGAGTTAAAACGGGTAATAGATTAAAATATTCACTAGCATCATTGGGAAAACAGGAATAGCTATTTTTTAATTTTAATTTGCGTTAGACTAAAAAAAAGTATGTAGTTGTTGAAAATTTTTGTATGCATGTTATGTGCTATAATTTATTACTGATTATATTTGAAAACTATTGAGCACGATTTCAAGTATTAATTTATTCCAGTAAGTGTTTCAACCATTAATAAGTTGATTTTGAAGAACATCTTTTAGGAAGAAATGTAATCAGAAGATGCCGAAACAATTAATCAAATAGCTATTAATCTTCTGAAATTAAATGCAGTTTTTTTTAAAGACCCCATGAAGATTTCGTTATTTCAACGTATTCGTTATTGACTGCTTAACACTAATTAACTTTCAGATGATAGGTTCAGGTATTAACCGGAATGAATGTTTCTATGTAGCTCTTGCTTTCTTCTATGCAAGGATCTAAAAGTACATAGATGGAAACTTTACTTCAGCAGAGGTGATAGATATCTTTATATCTGCTAGTTGTTTTGCCATTTATGATATTAGGTTCTATATTGGAAGTTTTACAATTATGGTGTTATTAAATCCTTATTAATGTCCACTTGCCATCTGATGAGTTTTTGGAGTCCATGAGGGAAAGTAGTTCCTTAAGTTATACAATTTGCATCTTTAAGGTTACTAAGACGCTTTCAACGTTGAAGAATGAGCTTAATCGTTATACCATGTGATCCAGAATCTTAAGAAAACGTATTCTAAAAAAACTGCAATACATATACTATTCTCTATGGCGTGTTATGTTTGTTTATAATGTTACATCATTTTATTTTTCAAATTTCAGTAAATAATATATTTATGGGTTCGGCGAAGTGCCCTTTTTTAATTACAGCAAAATACAATATTGTAAATTGTGAAGTATTTTAATGTCTCTTAGTTACATTATACAATATACAATTAAGGCTATTATGACTAAATATTTTTGTATGCTGTTTTGAATTATTTCAACCTCTTAAATATTAATACGGTTGATATTTTGACGTATTTATTTTAATTTTATTCAAGTATTGTTTTTTTTGTGGGTTCCATTAATCAGAAGGCTTAAGAAAACTTATTATCGCTTTGAAAACTATTTTTTCAAATATGTTTGGTTGGTCGTTTTATAGTTAAATCGAAGACAGAAATACTTGATTAAAAAGAGTTATAAATTTTTAAAGATAATACAGTATATATATGAGCAATAGAAGAACACTTTTGTTGAACAAAGTTGCCTGAAATCCTGAAAAAAACCTTCATAATTAAAGGACTTCTCAATTTCATTAAAACTAGCCTATCTATTTTGGGTTATCGATTAAGGATAACAGTATGTATTCATCCATTTATGATTTTTTAAGTGCAATTATGGTAATGTAGATTTCATCAAAATATTAAAACATTTGATTGAAATTTTTAAATAGGTTTTATACCAATATAAAAAGGATTATCGTTGAGAAGTGCGTTAAGGTGTTCTATTCAGAAAAATCTATATTTGATATATTGGGTAAATGATGATCAAGTGCTGTCCTAGGTAGCCAAGTAATTGTCTAATTTAGAAAATACATCGACCAAATACAATATTGAGATAATTATGCGTATTATTAACAAAATAAAGTCCCGTCGTGTTGAAATCCGTGGTGTTTCTGGCATTTGGAACGTTATTAAGTTATTCTAGTAAAATATCTTCTAGAAAGGTAAGATACATCGTGATGTAGAAGTAATACAGAAGCTTGTACGAGGAAATAAGAAAATCATTCGCATTAGACGCAAAGACATTATCAAATGTAGTCTTCATAAAGTACACCAATTATTGCAATGACACTTCCAGGTCTTTATCACTTATAAATTGATGGAATTTGTGGCCCTTAATTGTATAACACAGTTATTAGCAGAACTTTTTCATTAATATAAATGAAAAGCCCTTCTTTTTCAACAAGATTTCTTTTTTACTCTCCAATATTTTTTCTTCATTTCTGTCACCACAATACTGTACAAACAATGATTCTTTACGTTTATTGACCCCCTCCCTTAAAGTCTGACATACGATTTTAGGGTCTTCGATGCTTTGGGACTTAAATAAAAAATGTAGATTATTTGGGCAGAAGAAAATATGAAATAACACATTTATTTTATTTCCACAGGGAACCACCGTGGTCTTTGAACATTTATTTATTGTTTAACTTTACTTCTACGTTATACCAAAATTAGTCTTAAAGGCAATACGAAATCTATTAACTTCAGAATTTCTATTTACACATTTTGTTCAGCTGTTATTTTATAAAGTTTATATATAACTCTATCTTTTTTAAATGTTATTTTACAGGTTACATTTAATAATCATGCTTTAATCCATTCTTATTTTGTATACATATCCTTAAATTCCAATATTTTTTTTTAATTCACTGTTCTACATTTTACCGTCAAGCACTTACCCTCATTTAAAGCAGCAAATCATATCATCAAAAACCATTGATTGAAAATTTTAGAAATGCTGTTTCTTATTTGTTGATAATAATCTAGGATTCAATAGGTGTTACCTTCATAGCAAAATATTTGAAAATTATTTGTATGTGTTTTCTCGGTAAATATAGCTTAAAGATAAGACTAAAAAACATCTTTATACTCTCAATTTGATCCCCGTAATGAAATGAAGACGATATAAAAAAGCATTATTAACAATCATATTTAATAAGAAAAATGAGCTGTGAAGCGATATGTGAATATAGATAGTTTAGGATTATCTTTTTTTCATAGAGTACTGATGATGATACCAGAGCATATTTATTATAGATATTTAATATATTATTATTCACAAGCTAAGTTAATCAACTTCCTCGATAATCAATTAATTTGTAGCCCCCTAGGAGAGAATCTGTGTTTGAATTCTGGTGTAATGACAAATTAAAGTGGTATTAAACGAAAGAAGAAAAATTATTGCTAGTTGATCTATATTCTGTTTGGCAAAGATATCTTAGACCATTCTTTATTGGCCTACAAAAGAAAAAAATAGTACGGTGTCATTAAATTAATAATAATAAGTTGAAGTTAAATTTGATATTTAAGAAACCATTTACTTAGCATTAAATTTAATCTGAGTGTCTCATTAAATATCAAGCATAACGGGACATCATTTTTGACAGGAAATAAAATTACTTGCTATTTTTATTTAGTATTATTAATGCAGAGGGACAATGTAGCAGGAAAGCTCTAACTGAATTATGTGCATAATGTAATATCCAGAAGAAGAATTATATTTTCCGATGTATATTTTGTTGCTTTTTTCAGATAAACACGAATCATTTAATTGTTTAAACAAGAAAGTAAACATTTTCTTCTCAGACATGCAAAAAAAGAAGAAAATACTTCCTTTTCAAAATAATAGTAAATATTATGTAATATAAATATAATCATAGTTAATTTTATTAAAAACACCATAGAAATCAAATATAATTTTGATCAATAAATATTTATTACAGATACGCAATATATAATTGCATTGAGATATTTATAACATCATTTTATTTCATCTTTATGTAATAATTTATAATAGAAGAACGGTTAACAAACATACAGTTCAAGAATGAAAAATCTTTGGTGAGCGTAAATGTCTTTATGAAATAGATCAGAAAAAAAAGTAAGTAATTCTTTCCAATAGTCAATATTTCTTACCATCATTCAGAAAAAATACATTATAATTTGATAAAAAATGATTAGCTAAAATGAAAGTGAAGCCGTTTATTAAGTAAACAAAATTTACTAGAAATTTTAAAACGGAAGACTCGAGTCCCTTTTTGAAAAAATTCATGTATTAATTAAAATGTATGATTTTCCACCTAGCATGCTTACAAATATTTTAAAAGTATACTAAAATTTGTTAAATATTTAAACAATTAAAATTGCATTTGTGCATTAAGACGTTATAATTCCCAACGAATGAAATTTTCAAACTTGTTGCGAAAAATAATTATTTAACGCAAATTACAGCAATTATGCAAATATTTGAACATACAATTTAATCGCATTATTTTAATTTAAATATTCTCACATTATTTTAATGGAGATATATATTTGAAATGAATGAAATAATATTAGAACTAAAGTAATTAGAAATATTCATAAAAATTGCAATATATTTAGAAATAAATGAACAATTATTTTTCTAATTGAAACTAACTCTATTAACCCATCTATTTATTTAATAGTTGTATTATCAATTAAAAATATATAATGATAATTAAATAAAATTTGTGAATTAATCCTTCATCAAAGAAACCATAACGATCCTGAAACTCATAGAAGTGAATTGTATCGTTCCATTGTAAATTATAAGTACTTAATTCATATACATGGAAATACATTATGCTTCAAATTAATTTCACAAAATGAGACGTTTGAAAGGGTTGATAAACAATAAAAGCCTTAATATTAAAATGAAATAACATCTTAAAACATACTTATAACTGTTTCAAAATGTTTCCTAATAGATATTTCGATTTCAATATGATAGATTGAAATACTTTTCATTCTTCAATATAAATTGATTGTTAGGATATTATTTTAAAATCAAAAGGTTAGGTGAAAAGTTATGAGTTCCTAATGCATCAATAAATTCTGCACGTAAAACATAAATGCCTAGATTTTACATAT